>JACMZG010001186.1:0-11814 GCA_018340805.1 Microvelia longipes | reverse complement strand
GTCCAACTTAATAAGAGGGCTATTTGTTTAGATGCGTCGAGTTATATTGGAACAAAGTTGTACTAGAATTGTTCTCAAAGCCTCAGGATGTATCAATTACAATAATCGACTTCAGAAAAAATATCGTAAGGAGAGAACTGTAGGAAAGTATTGTTTGCGGGGGATACAGAGCAGCTTCTTTTTAGAAGTTAAAAATATAAAGTAGAAAAATGTATTAAGTTTAATGGTTCGCGATAAGTTACTACGATACGGTCTACTTATAGACAACACATCCGCTTTTCAGTAATGACTTGAATCTGTTGTAGGTAAATTTAAAGACGAGGGCTAAAGGATATAAGATATAAGGAATGGGTTTTGCTGAAAGGACCAAAATGTTATGCTCCTTAGCGAAAAAACAAGTATGAAAGCTAAGGAGTAACACTAAAGGTACCGACATTAATCATTCAGTCGTATCTTTGATTGTTATAACAACAAGTAAAGGTCTCAGTTAATCAGATTCGCAATAGGGTACCGCAAATCACCAACTATATTAGTTTTAAGGGACCTAAAATTGCACTTACAAACACAGATGACAACGAGTATGGTAGAAAAGAATAAGAATCTCCCATTATGGTCATATAAACAATACTGTAATAAAGTTGACTCAATTTTACACCATCAACAGTAAGGGTAAAAATTTTTACTTTTTAAATTGATATATTTTTATTATTTAATTTTAGAAAAAGCCAAGTCATCAGAACAATCCAAATTTATTTTAAATAAAAGTTATTTTTGAAATGTTGGTCTTGATTCATTGTAATTCTTATTGTTTGTGCCACTGAACTCGGAGCTCTGAACTCGGGAGCTCTGAACTCGGAGCTCTGAACTCGGAGCTCTTGAATCGGAGCTCTTGAACTCGGATATTTGAGCATGGAGCACTGAGCTCGGCGCATGGAGCTCTGAGCTCTAAATTTGGGAACTCTAAAACCTCGGAGCTCTAAACTATTACCGAGTTTACATGGAATCAGAATATTCCATTGCATGACCTGTATTACCAACGTAATCACTTTGTCAAATATATTCAGCGTGTGTCGCATCTGTTCTGATTCCATGTTTGTTCATAAAAGAAATCAGATCGGCTTTTGTCAGGTGCCATGTGGTGACGTGTCACTTTGGTCAAGGTCTCTTAACGAAGATAGCATTTTGATTCTTGTATCTCTTGCTTATTCCTGTATCCTCTATATACTTTGAATTGTTATCTTTTTTCTTCTTAATTCTAATATCAAATGTTTTCATTTAGTGTGAAAAAGATTTATAAAAAATTCACAAAAAAACATTAAATTATAAATTAAAAAAATTATTTTTAAGTATTTTTATTAATTAAATTTAAATAATTTTATTCATTAAAGATAGTTTTTGTGAATTTTCTATATTTAAATAAATAAATTTGGTAAAATAAAATGTCACTAATTCCAAAATTATGATCTACAACAACAGCTTCTCCTAAATATTTAGCAACGCCTTCTTGTAGTTTTCCAATTTGACTTGAAAATATTGTTTTGTATTAACTGAGATGAAATCTTAACACTTCTTGTGGCTATTTGATTCCTTGGCAAATCAATTCCAAATTCGCTTCGAATTTCGATCAGAAGATTAGGCGGGAAAGAAAATCCCATTAAATCGTAACCTTTAACTAAACTCATACCGAGTTTACATGGAATCAGATAATTCATTGCATGACCTGTATTACCAACGTAATCACTTTGTCAATATGTTCAGCGTGTGTCGCATCTGTTCGATTCCATGTTTGTTCATAAAAGAAATCAGATCGGCTTTTGTCAGGTGCCATGGTGGTGATGTGTCACTTTGGTCAAGGTCTCTAAACGCACAGATACATTTTGATTCTTGTATCTCTGCTTATTCCTGTATTATCCTCTATACACTTTGAATTGTTAATCTTTTTCTTCTTAATTCTAATATCAAATGTTTTCATTTAGTGTGAAAAAGATTTATAAAAAAATTCACAAAAAAACTAGTATTTTTATTAATTTAAATTTAAATAATTTATTCATTAAAGATAGTTTTTGAATTCTATATTTAATAAATAAATTTGGTAAAATAAAATGTCACTAATTCCAAAATTATGATCTACAACAACAGCTTCTCCTAAATATTTAGCAACGCCTTCTTGTAGTTTTCCAATTTGACTTGAAAAATATTGTTTTGTATTCACTGAGATGAAATCTTAACACTTCTTGTGGCTTTGATTCCTTGGCAAATCAATTCCAAATTCGCTTCAAATTTCGATCAGAGATTTAGGCGGAGCAAGAAAAAATCCCATTAAATCGTAACCTTTAACTAAACTCATACCGAGTTTACATGGAATCAGATAATTCATTGCATGACCTGTATTACCAACGTAATCACTTTGTCAATATATTCAGCGTGTGTCGCATCTGTTCCGATTCCATGTTTGTTCATAAAAGAAATCAGATCGGCTTTTGTCAGGTGCCATGGTGGTATGTGTCACTTTGGTCAAGGTCTCTAAACGCACAGATAACATTTTGATTCTTGTATCTTCTGCCTTATTCCTGTATTATCCTCTATATACTTTGAATTGTTAATCTTTTTCTTCTTATTCTAATATCAAATGTTTTCATTAGTGTGAAAAAGATTATAAAAAATTCACAAAAAACATTAAATTATAAAATAAAATAATTATTTTAAGTATTTTATTAATTAAATTTAAATAATTTATTCATTAAAGATAGTTTTTGTGAATTTTCTATATTTAATAAATAAATTTGGTAAAATAAAATGTCACTAATTCCAAAATTATGATCTACAACAACAGCTTCTCCTAAATATTTAGCAACGCCTTCTTGTAGTTTTCCAATTTGACTTGAAAATATTGTTTTGTATTCACTGAGATGAAATCTTAACACTTCTTGTGGCTATTTGATTCCTTGGCAAATCAATTCCAAATTCGCTTCAAATTTCGATCAGAGATTAGGCGGGCAAGAAAAAATCCCATTAAATCGAATTCCATTTTGATTATGGCGAGTTTACATGGAATCATTCATTGCATGACCTGTATTACAACGTAATCACTTTGTCAATATATTCAGCGTGTGTCGCATCTGTTCCGATTCCATGTTGTTCATAAAAGAAATCAGATCGGCTTTTGTCAGGTGCCATGGTGGTGATGTGTCACTTTGTTCAAGGTCTCTAAACGCACAGATACATTTTTGATTCTTGTATCTCTTGCTTATTCCTGTATTATCCTCTATATACTTTGAATTGTTAATCTTTTTTCTTCTTAATTCTAATATCAAATGTTTTCATTTAGTGTGAAAAAGATTTATAAAAAATTCACAAAAACATTTAAATTTATAAAATTTAAAAATAATTATTTTTAAGTATTTTTTATTAATTAAATTTAAAATAATTTATTCATTAAAGATAGTTTTTGTGAATTTTCTATATTTAAATAAATAAATTTGGTAAAATAAAATGTCACTAATTCCAAAATTATGATCTACAACAACAGCTTCTCCTAAATATTTAGCAACGCCTTCTTGTAGTTTCCAATTTGACTTGAAAATATTGTTTTGTATTCACTGAGATGAAATCTTAACACTTCTTGTGGCTATTTGATTCCTTGGCAAATCAATTCCAAATCGCTTCGAATTTCGATCAGAGATTAGGCGGAGCAAGAAAAAATCCCATTAAATCGTAACCTTTAACTAAACTCATACCGAGTTTACATGGAATCAGATATTCATTGCATGACCTGTATTACCAACGTAATCACTTTGTCAATATATTCAGCGTGTGTCGCATCTGTTCATTCCATGTTTGTTCATAAAAGAAATCAGATCGGCTTTTGTCAGGTGCCATGTGGTGATGTGTCACTTTGGTTCAAGGTCTCTAAACGCACAGATACATTTTGATTCTTGTATCTCTTGCTTATTCTGTATTATCCTCTATACACTTTGAATTGTTAATCTTTTTTCTTCTTAATTCTAATATCAAATTTTTCATTTAGTGTGAAAAAGATTTATAAAAAAATTCACAAAAAAACATTAAATTATAAAATTAAAATAATTATTTTTAAGTATTTTTATTAATTAAATTAAATAATTTTATTCATTAAAGATAGTTTTTGTGAATTTTCTATATTTAAATAAATAAATTTGGTAAAATAAAATGTCACTAATTCCAAAATTATGATCTACAACAACAGCTTCTCCTAAATATTTAGCAACCTTCTTGTAGTTTTCCAATTTGACTTGAAAATATTGTTTTGTATTAACTGAGATGAAATCTTAACACTTCTTGTGGCTTTGATTCCTTGGCAAATCAATTCCAAATCGCTTCGAATTTCGATCAGAGATTAGGCGAGCAAGAAAAATCCCATTAAATCGTAACCTTTAACTAAACTCATACCGAGTTTACATGGAATCAGATTAATTCATTGCATGACCTGTATTACCAACGTAATCACTTTGTCAATATATTCAGCGTGTGTCGCATCTGTTCCGATTCCATGTTTGTTCATAAAAGAAATCAGATCGGCTTTTGTCAGGTGCCATGGTGGTGATGTGTCACTTTGGTCAAGGTCTCTAAACGCACAGATAACATTTTGATTCTTGTATCTCTTCTTATTCCTGTATTATCCTCTATATACTTTGAATTGTTAATCTTTTTCTTCTTAATTCTAATATCAAATGTTTTCATTTAGTGTGAAAAAAGATTTATAAAAAATTCACAAAAAACATATAAAATTAAAATAATTATTTTAAGTATTATTAATTAAATTTAAATAATTTATTCATTAAAGATAGTTTTTGTGAATTTTCTATATTTAAATAAATAAATTTGGTAAAATAAAATGTCACTAATTCCAAAATTATGATCTACAACAACAGCTTCTCCTAAATATTTAGCAACGCCTTCTTGTAGTTTTCCAATTTGACTTGAAAATATTGTTTTGTATTCACTGAGATGAAATCTTAACACTTCTTGTGGCTGTTTGATTCCTTGGCAAATCAATTCCAAATCCGCTTCAAATTTCGATCAGAGATTAGGCGGAGCAAAAAAATCCCATTAAATCGTAACCTTTAACTAAACTCATACCGAGTTTACATGGAATCAGATTATTCATTGCATGACCTGTATTACCAACGTAATCACTTTGTCAATATTCAGCGTGTGTCGCATCTGTTCGATTCCATGTTTGTTCATAAAAGAAATCAGATCGGCTTTTGTCAGGTGCCATGGTGGTGATGTGTCACTTTGGTCAAGGTCTCTAAACGCACAGATAACATTTTGATTCTTGTATCTCTGCTTATTCCTGTATTATCCTCTATACACTTTGAATTGTAATCTTTTTTCTTCTTAATTCTAATATCAAATGTTTTCATTTAGTGTGAAAAAGATTTATAAAAAAATTCACAAAAAACTTAAATTATAAAATTAAAATAATTATTTTAAGTATTTTTATTATAATTAAATTTTAAAAATAATTTATTCATTAAAGATAGTTTTTGTGAATTTTCTATATTTAAATAAATAAATTTGGTAAAATAAAATGTCACTAATTCCAAAATTATGATCTACAACAACAGCTTCTCCTAAATATTTAGCAACGCCTTCTTGTAGTTTTCCAATTTGACTTGAAAATATTGTTTTGTATTCACTGAGATGAAATCTTAACACTTCTTGTGGCTGTTTGATTCCTTGGCAAATCAATTCCAAATTCGCTTCAAATTTCGATCAGAGATTAGGCGGAGCAAGAAAAAATCCCATTAAATCGTAACCTTTAACTAAACTCATACCGAGTTTACATGGAATCAGATTATTCATTGCATGACCTGTATTACCAACGTAATCACTTTGTCAATATGTTCAGCGTGTGTCGCATCTGTTCGATTCCATGTTGTTCATAAAAGAAATCAGATCGGCTTTTGTCAGGTGCCATGGTGGTGATGTGTCACTTTGGTCAAGGTCTCTAAACGCACAGATAACATTTTGATTCTTGTATCTCTTGCTTATTCCTGTATTATCCTCTATATACTTTGAATTGTTATCTTTTTCTTCTTAATTTAATATCAAATGTTTTCATTTAGTGTGAAAAGATTTATAAAAAATTCACAAAAAAAATTAAATTATAAATTAAAATAATTATTTTTAATGTATTTTTTATTAATTAAATTTAATAATTTAATTCATTAAAGATAGTTTTTGTGAATTTTCTATATTTAAATAAAATTTGGTAAAATAAAATGTCACTAATTCCAAAATTATGATCTACAACAACAGCTTCTCCTAAATATTAGCAACGCCTTCTTGTAGTTTTCCAATTTGACTTGAAAATATTGTTTTGTATTCACTGAGATGAAATCTTAACACTTCTTGTGGCTGTTTGATTCCTTGGCAAATCAATTCCAAATTCGCTTCGAATTTCGATCAGAGATTAGGCGGAGCAAGAAAAAATCCCATTAAATCGTAACCTTTAACTAAACTCATACCGAGTTTACATGGAATCAGATATTCATTGCATGACCTGTATTACCAACGTAATCACTTTGTCAATATGTTCAGCGTGTGTCGCATCTGTTCGATTCCATGTTTGTTCATAAAAGAAATCAGATCGGCTTTTGTCAGGTGCCTTGTTGTGTCACTTTTCAAGGTCTCTAAACGCACAGATACATTTTGATTCTTGTATCTCTTACTTATTCCTGTATTATCCTCTATACACTTTGAATTTGTTAATCTTTTTTCTTCTTAATTCTAATATCAAATGTTTTCATTTAGTGTGAAAAAATTTATAAAAATTCAAAAAAAACTCATTAAAGATAAGTTTTTGTGAATTTTCTATATTTAAATAAATAAATTTGGTAAAATAAAATGTCACTAATTCCAAATTATGATCTATAGCTTCTCCTAAATATTTAGCAACGCTTTCTTGTAGTTTTCCAATTTGACTTGAAAATATTGTTTTGTATTCACTGAGATGAATCTTAACATTCTTTTGGCTATTTGATTCCTTGGTCGCTTCGAATTTCGATCCAGCAAGAAAAAATCCTATTAAATCGTAACCTTAAAATTTTGCTGTCTTGTTGATCATCGTTTGGAGCACAATATATTTTATTAATCAATGTATTTTATTATAAATGTATTTTTATTAATTAAATTTAAATAATTTATTCATTAAAGATAGTTTTTGTGAATTTTCTATATTTAAATAAATAAATTTGGTAAAATAAAATGTCACTAATTCCAAAATTATGATCTACAATAACAGCTTCTCCTAAATATTTAGCAACGCTTCTTGTAGTTTTCCAATTTGACTTGAAAATATTGTTTTGTATTCACTGAGATGAAATTTTAACTTCTTTGGCTGTTTGATTCCTTGGCAAATCAATTCCAAATCCGCTTCGAATTTCGATCAGAGATTAGGCGGAGCAAGAAAAATCCCATTAAATCGTAACCTTTAACTAAACTCATACCGAGTTTACATGGAATCAGATTATTCATTGCATGACCTGTATTACCAACGTAATCACTTTGTCAATATGTTCAGCGTGTGTCGCATCTGTTCCGATTCCATGTTTGTTCATAAAAGAAATCAGATCGCTTTTGTCAGGTGCCATGGTGGTGATGTGTCACTTTGTTCAAGGTCTCTAAACGCACAGATAACATTTTGATTCTTGTATCTCTTACTTATTCCTGTATTATCCTCTATACACTTTGAATTGGTAATCTTTTTTGTTCTTAATTCTAATATCAAATGTTTTCATTTAGTGTGAAAAAGATTTATAAAAAAATTCACAAAAACAACAAATTATAAAATTAAAATAATTATTATGAAAAATTAATTTAAATTAATGAACTTACGTTTACTGGATTTTTTCAAATATGAATAAGTGGCTTATATTTTAATGTTTTAACTAAATATGGGTGCAATCCAGAAATTTTGCTGTCTTGTTGATCATCATTTGGAGCACAATATATTTTATTAATCAATGTATTTTATTATAAATATATTTTTATTAATTAAATTTAAATAATTTATTCATTAAAGATAGTTTTTGTGAATTTTCTATATTTAAATAAATAAATTTGGTAAAATAAAATGTCACTAATTCCAAAAATGATCTACAATAATAGCTTCTCCTAAATATTTAGCAACGCTTCTTGTAGTTTTCCAATTTGACTTGAAAATATTGTTTTGTATTCACTGAGATGAAATCTTAACATTTCTTTGGCTGTTTGATTCCTTGGCAAATCAATTCCAAATTCGCTTCGAATTTCGATCAGAGATTAGCTGAGCAAGAAAAAATCCAATCGTAACCTTAATTTATTTTGCTGTCTTGTTGATATCGTTTGGAGCACAATATATTTTATAATCAATGTATTTTATTATAAATGTATTTTTATTAATTAAATTTAAA
This sequence comes from Microvelia longipes, assembly GCA_018340805.1. Lineage (NCBI taxonomy): Eukaryota > Metazoa > Arthropoda > Insecta > Hemiptera > Veliidae > Microvelia > Microvelia longipes. The sequence goes on along the minus strand of JACMZG010001186.1, from coordinate 3,376 downwards.
TAATTTATTCATTAAAGATAGTTTTTGTGAATTTCTATATTTAAATAAATAAATTTGGTAAAATAAAATGTCACTAATTCCAAAATTATGATCTACAACAACAGCTTCTCCTAAATATTTAGCAACGCCTTCTTGTAGTTTTCCAATTTGACTTGAAAATATTTTTTGTATTCACTGAGATGAAATCTTAACACTTCTTGTGGCTGTTTGATTCCTTGGCAAATCAATTCCAAATCCGCTTCGAATTTCGATCAGAGATTAGGCTGAGCAAGAAAAAATCCCATTAAATCGTAACCTTTAACTAAACTCATACGAGTTTACATGGAATCAGATTATTCATTGCATGACCTGTATTACCAACGTAATCACTTTGTCAATATGTTCAGCGTGTGTCGCATCTGTTTCGAATCCATGTTTGTTCATAAAAGAAATCAGATCGGCGTTTGTCAGGTGCCATGGTGGTGATGTGTCACTTTGTTCAAGGTCTCTAAACGCTCAGATAACATTTTGATTCTTGTATCTCTTACTTATTCCTGTATTATCCTCTATACACTTTGAATTGGTAATCATTTTTGTTCTTAATTCTAATATCAAATGTTTTCATTTAGTGTGAAAAAGATTTATAAAAAAATTCACAAAAAACAACAAATTATAAAATTAAAATAATTATTATGAAAAATTAATTTAAATTAATGAACTTACGTTTACTGGATTTTTTTCAAATATGAATAAGGCTTATATTTTAATGTTTTAAACTAAATATGGGTGCAATCCAGAAATTTTGCTGTCTTGTTGATCATCGTTTGGAGCACAATAATTTTATAAATCAATGTATTTATTATAAATGTATTTATTAATAAATTTAAATAATTTATTCATTAAAGATAGTTTTTGTGAATTTTCTATATTTAAAATAAATTTGGTAAAAATAAAATGTCACTAATTCCAAAATTATGATCTACAATAATAGCTTCTCCTAAATATTTAGCAACGCTTTCTTGTAGTTTTCCAATTTGACTTGAAAATATTGTTTTGTATTCACTGAGATGAAATCTTAACATTTCTTTGGCTGTTTGATTTCCTTGGCAAATCAATTCCAAATTCGCTTCGAATTTCGATCAGAGATTAGGCTGAGCAAGAAAAAATCCTATTAAATCGTAACCTTAATTTTTTTGCTGTCTTGTTGATCATCGTTTGGAGCACAATATATTTTTAATCAATGTATTTTATTATAAATTATTTTTATTAATTAAATTTAAATAATTTATTCATTAAAGATAGTTTTTGTGAATTTTCTATATTTAAATAAATAAATTTGGTAAAATAAAATGTCACTAATTCCAAAATTATGATCTACAACAACAGCTTCTCCTAAATATTTAGCAACGCTTTCTTGTAGTTTTCCAATTTGACTTGAAAATATTGTTTTGTATTCACTGAGATGAAATCTTAACACTTCTTGTGGCTGTTTGATTCCTTGGCAAATCAATTCCAAATCCGCTTCGAATTTCGATCAGAGATTAGGCGGAGCAAGAAAAAATCCCATTAAATCGTAACCTTTAACTAAACTCATACCGAGTTTACATGGAATCTGATTATTCATTGCATGACCTGTATTACCAACGTAATCACTTTGTCAATATGTTCAGCGTGTGTCGCATCTGTTTCGATTCCATGTTTGTTCATAAAAGAAATCAGATCGGCGTTTGTCAGGTGCCATGGTGGTATGTGTCACTTTGTTCAAGGTCTCTAAACGCACAGATAACATTTTGATTCTTGTATCTCTTACTTATTCCTGTATTATCCTCTATACACTTTGAATTGTAATCATTTTTGTTCTTAATTCTAATATCAAATGTTTTCATTTAGTGTGAAAAAGATTTATAAAAAAATTCACAAAAAACAACAAATTATAAAATTAAAATAATTATTATGAAAAATTAATTTAAATTAATGAACTTACGTTTACTGGATTTTTTTCAAATATGAATAAGTGGCTTATATTTTAATGTTTTAACTAAATATGGGTGCAATCCAAATTTTGCTGTCTTGTTGATCATCATTTGGAGCACAATATATTTTATTCAATGTATTTATTATAAATATATTTTTATTAATTAAATTTAAATAATTTATTCATTAAAGATAGTTTTTGTGAATTTTCTATATTTAAATAAATAAATTTGGTAAAATAAAATGTCACTAATTCCAAAATTATGATCTACAATAAAGCTTCTCCTAAATATTTAGCAACGCTTTCTTGTAGTTTTCCAATTTGACTTGAAATATTGTTTTGTATTCACTGAGATGAAATCTTAACACTTCTTTTGGCTGTTTGATTCCTTGGCAAATCAATTCCAAATCCGCTTCGAATTTCGATCAGAGATTAGGCGGAGCAAGAAAAAATCCCATTAAATCGTAACCTTTAACTAAACTCATACCGAGTTTACATGGAATCAGATTATTCATTGCATGACCTGTATTACCAACTAATCACTTTGTCAATATGTTCAGCGTGTGTCGCATCTGTTCGATTCCATGTTTGTTCATAAAAAGAAATCAGATCGGCTTTTGTCAGGTGCCATGGTGGTGATGTGTCACTTTGTTCAAGGTCTCTAAACGCACAGATAACATTTTGATTCTTGTATCTCTTACTTATTCCTGTATTATCCTCTATACACTTTGAATTGGTAATCATTTTTGTTCTTAATTCTAATATCAAATGTTTTCATTTAGTGTGAAAAAGATTTATAAAAAAATTCACAAAAAACAACAAATTATAAAATTAAAATAATTATTATGAAAAATTAATTTAAATAAATGAACTTACGTTTACTGGATTTTTTTCAAATATGAATAAGTGGCTTATATTTTAATGTTTTAACTAAATATGGGTGCAATCCAGAAATTTTGCTGTCTTGTTGATCATCATTTGGAGCACATATATTTTATTAAATCAATGTATTTTATTATAAATATATTTTTATTATTAAATTTAAATAATTTATTCATTAAAGATAGTTTTTGTGAATTTCTATATTTAAATAAATAAATTTGGTAAATAAAAATGTCACTAATTCCAAAATTATGATCTACACAATAGCTTCTCCTAAATATTTAGCAACGCTTTCTTGTAGTTTTCCAATTTGACTTGAAAAATATTTTTGTATTCACTTGAGATTGAAATCTTAACACTTCTTTGGCTGTTTATTCCTTGGCAAATCAATTCCAAATCCGCTTCGAATTTCGATCAGAGATTAGGCGGAGCAAGAAAAAATCCATTAAATTCGTAACCTTTAACTAAACTCATACCGAGTTTACATGGAATCAGATTATTTCATTGCATGACCTGTATACCAAGTACACTTTGTCCTAT
>JACMZG010001185.1:0-11814 GCA_018340805.1 Microvelia longipes | reverse complement strand
TATTATTTTTGTTTTATTTTTGTTTTTACTTTTATGTTTGTAAATATTCTTTTGACCCCCTGAACTCCAGAAACATTGCGTTTCACCACTCAAGATTTATGAATAAGTTTGAGACGCCTGCTAGAATCAAGGATCTCCCGTCTGATAATTAAGGAATTAAGGAAATTCTGTAGAATTTAAAAAATCATTCCAATGAATGATGAAATCTACAAAATCCTTTTCCACCTATAAAAAAAGAGGATTAGAAAAAATCATTTATATAATCACGTTTTATTTAATCTAATTTTATAAAAATGTCAAATCTCAACCAAGAACGCGTTGCAACAGAAGCATGTCTGTATTGTTTGGAAAAACAACAGACTAGACAAGAAGCAGAGGATAATGAAATCAAACAGGAAGAATATATTGTGGATCAATATATTGTCGAGAAAGGTATGTCTTTTTTCTTTTTTAAAAAATATATTTATTACTTTTTTATTTAGAAATGATTTTAGATATATTGGAAGTCATCTTCCCATATCTAAAACAAGAATTAATCAATTGCTCACCGGAAGATTTCTGGTGTAAAGTCAAAACAGTCACAGGGGTTGATGTGTACCAAGTAATTAATATTTACTTGGATGAATCATGTCAATTCCCAGATTCGTGTGACTGCTTTGTAAGACACAAACTGGGAAAAATTGTTAATTTATTGAGTGAAATAAATCTTGCTTATTAATTTTTTTTTATTTTTGTTTTTACTTTTTATGTTTGTAAATATTCTTTTGACCCTGAACTCCAGAAACATTGCGTTTCACCACTCAAGATTTATGAATAAGTTTTTTGAGACCCTACACCTCCCCTCCGGAATAAAATAAGTCTGATAATTTCGAATTCTGTAGAATTTAAAAATCATTCCAATGAATGATGAAATCTACAAAATCCTTTTCCCACCTATAAAAAAAGAGGATTAGAAATAATCACGTTTTATATAATCACGTTTTATTTAATCTAATTTTATAAAAATGTCAAATCTCAACCAAGAACGCGTTGCAACAGAAGCATGTCTGTATTGTTTGGAAAAACAACAGACTAGACAAGAAGCAGAGGATAATGAAATCAAACAGGAAGAATATATTGTGGATCAATATATTGTCGAGAAAGGTATGTCTTTTTTCTTTTTTAAAAAATATATTTATTACTTTTTTATTTAGAAATGATTTTAGATATATTGGAAGTCATCTTCCCATATCTAAAACAAGAATTAATCAATTGCTCACCGGAAGATTTCTGGTGTAAAGTCAAAACAGTCACAGGGGTTGATGTGTACCAAGTAATTAATATTTACTTGGATGAATCATGTCAATTCCCAGATTCGTGTGACTGCTTTGTAAGACACAAACTGGGAAAAATTGTTAATTTATTGAGTGAAATAAATCTTGCTTATTAATTTTTGTTTTATTTTTGTTTTTACTTTTTATGTTTGTAAATATTCTTTTGACCCCTGAACTCCAGAAACATTGCGTTTCACCACTCAAGATTTATGAATAAGTTTGAGACGCCTGCTAGAATCAAGGATCTCCCGTCTGATAATTTAAAGGAATTAAGGAAATTCTGTAGTAGAATTTAAAAAATCATTCCAATGAATGATGAAATCTACAAAATCCTTTTCCCACCTATAAAAAAAGAGGATTAGAAAATAATCACGTTTTATATAATCACGTTTTATTTAATCTTTTTTTAAAAATGTCAAATCTCAACCAAGAACGCGTTGCAACAGAAGCATGTCTGTATTGTTTGGAAAAACAACAGACTAGACAAGAAGCAGAGGATAATGAAATCAAACAGGAAGAATATATTGTGGATCAATATATTGTCGAGAAAGGTATGTCTTTTTTCTTTTTTAAAAATATATTTATTACTTTTTTATTTAGAAATGATTTTAGATATATTGGAAGTCATCTTCCCATATCTAAAACAAGAATTAATCAATTGCTCACCGGAAGATTTCTGGTGTAAAGTCAAAACAGTCACAGGGGTTGATGTGTACCAAGTAATTAATATTTACTTGGATGAATCATGTCAATTCCCAGATTCGTGTGACTGCTTTGTAAGACACAAACTGGGAAAAATTGTTAATTTATTGAGTGAAATAAATCTTGCTTATTAATTTTTGTTTTATTTTTGTTTTTACTTTTTATGTTTGTAAATATTCTTTTGACCCCCTGAACTCCAGAAACATTGCGTTTCACCACTCAAGATTTATGAATAAGTTTGAGACGCCTGCTAGAATCAAGGATCTCCCGTCTGATAATTTAAAGGAATTAAGGAAATTCTGTAGAATTTAAAAAATCATTCCAATGAATGATGAAATCTACAAAATCCTTTTCCCACCTATAAAAAAGAGGATTAGAAAATAATCACGTTTTATATAATCACGTTTTATTTAATCTAATTTTATAAAAATGTCAAATCTCAACCAAGAACGCGTTGCAACAGAAGCATGTCTGTATTGTTTGGAAAAAAACAGACTAGACAAGAAGCAGAGGATAATGAAATCAAACAGGAAGAATATATTGTGGATCAATATATTGTCGAGAAAGGTATGTCTTTTTTCTTTTTAAAAAATATATTTATTACTTTTTTATTTAGAAATGATTTTAGATATATTGGAAGTCATCTTCCCATATCTAAAACAAGAATTAATCAATTGCTCACCGGAAGATTTCTGGTGTAAAGTCAAAACAGTCACAGGGGTTGATGTGTACCAAGTAATTAATATTTACTTGGGAATCATGTCAATTCCCAGATTCGTGTGACTGCTTTGTAAGACACAAACTGGGAAAAATTGTTAATTTATTGAGTGAAATAAATCTTGCTTATTAATTTTTGTTTTATTTTGTTTTTACTTTTTATGTTTGTAAATATTCTTTTGACCCCCTGAACTCCAGAAACATTGCGTTTCACCACTCAAGATTTATGAATAAGTTTGAGACGCCTGCTAGAATCAAGGATCTCCCGTCTGATAATTTAAAGGAATTAAGGAAATTCTGTAGAATTTAAAAAATCATTCCAATGAATGATGAAATCTACAAAATCCTTTTCCCACCTATAAAAAAGAGGATTAGAAATAATCACGTTTTATATAATCACGTTTTATTTAATCTAATTTTATAAAAATGTCAAATCTCAACCAAGAACGCGTTGCAACAGAAGCATGTCTGTATTGTTTGGAAAAACAACAGACTAGACAAGAAGCAGAGGATAATGAAATCAAACAGGAAGAATATATTGTGGATCAATATATTGTCGAGAAAGGTATGTCTTTTTTCTTTTTTAAAAAATATATTTATTACTTTTTTATTTAGAAATGATTTTAGATATATTGGAAGTCATCTTCCCATATCTAAAACAAGAATTAATCAATTGCTCACCGGAAGATTTCTGGTGTAAAGTCAAAACAGTCACAGGGGTTGATGTGTACCAAGTAATTAATATTTACTTGGATGAATCATGTCAATTCCCAGATTCGTGTGACTGCTTTGTAAGACACAAACTGGGAAAATTGTTAATTTATTGAGTGAAATAAATCTTGCTTATTAATTTTTGTTTATTTTTGTTTTTACTTTTTATGTTTGTAAATATTCTTTTGACCCCCTGAACTCCAGAAACATTGCGTTTCACCACTCAAGATTTATGAATAAGTTTGAGACGCCTGCTAGATCAAGGATCTCCCCTTTTCTGAACTATTGTCAAGGAATAATTGAGAGCTAGAAATTCTGTAGAATTCTGTAGAATTTAAAAAATCATTCCAATGAATGATGAAATCTACAAAATCCTTTTCCCACCTATAAAAAAAGAGGATTAGAAAATAATCACGTTTTATATAATCACGTTTTATTTAATCTAATTTTATAAAAATGTCAAATCTCAACCAAGAACGCGTTGCAACAGAAGCATGTCTGTATTGTTTGGAAAAAACAACAGACTAGACAAGAAGCAGAGGATAATGAAATCAAACAGGAAGAATATATTGTGGATCAATATATTGTCGAGAAAGGTATGTCTTTTTTCTTTTTTAAAAAATATATTTATTATTTTTTATTTAGAAATGATTTTAGATATATTGGAAGTCATCTTCCCATATCTAAAACAAGAATTATCAATTGCTCACCGGAAGATTTCTGGTGTAAAGTCAAAACAGTCAAGGGGTTGATGTGTACCAAGTAATTAATATTTACTTGGATGAATCATGTCAATTCCCAGATTCGTGTGACTGCTTTGTAAGACACAAACTGGGAAAATTGTTAATTTATTGAGTGAAATAAATCTTGCTTATTAATTTTTGTTTTATTTTTGTTTTTACTTTTTATGTTTGTAAATATTCTTTTGACTCCAGAAACATTGCGTTTTCACTACCCACTTGCCCCCTGAACTCCAGAAACATTGCGGATTTATGTTTGAGACGCCTGCTAGAATCAAGGATCTCCCGTGATAATTTAAGGAATTAAGGAAATTCTGTAGAATTTAAAAAAATCATTCCAATGAATGATGAAATCTACAAAATCCTTTTCCCACCTATAAAAAAAGAGGATTAGAAAATAATCACGTTTTATATAATCACGTTTTATTTAATCTAATTTTATAAAAATGTCAAATCTCAACCAAGAACGCGTTGCAACAGAAGCATGTCTGTATTGTTTGGAAAAACAACAGACTAGACAAGAAGCAGAGGATAATGAAATCAAACAGGAAGAATATATTGTGGATCAATATATTGTCGAGAAAGGTATGTCTTTTTTCTTTTTTAAAAAATATATTTATTACTTTTTTATTTAGAAATGATTTTAGATATATTGGAAGTCATCTTCCCATATCTAAACAAGAATTAATCAATTGCTCACCGGAAGATTTCTGGTGTAAAGTCAAAACAGTCACAGGGGTTGATGTGTACCAAGTAATTAATATTTACTTGGATGAATCATGTCAATTCCAGATTCGTGTGACTGCTTTGTAAGACACAAACTTGAGTGCTACTTGTGGAACTTTGCTTTTGACCACACATTCTTTTGACCCCTGAACTCCAGAAACATTGCGTTTCACCACTCAAGATTTATGAATAAGTTTGAGACGCCTGCTAGAATCAAGGATCTCCCGTCTGATAATTTAAGGAATTAAGGAAATTCTGTAGAATTTAAAAAATCATTCCAATGAATGATGAAATCTACAAAATCCTTTTCCCACCTATAAAAAAAGAGGATTAGAAAATAATCACGTTTTATATAATCACGTTTTATTTAATCTAATTTTATAAAAATGTCAAATCTCAACCAAGAACGCGTTGCAACAGAAGCATGTCTGTATTGTTTGGAAAAACAACAGACTAGACAAGAAGCAGAGGATAATGAAATCAAACAGGAAGAATATATTGTGGATCAATATATTGTCGAGAAAGGTATGTCTTTTTTCTTTTTTAAAAAATATATTTATTACTTTTTTATTTAGAAATGATTTTAGATATATTGGAAGTCATCTTCCCATATCTAAAACAAGAATTAATCAATTGCTCACCGGAAGATTTCTGGTAAAGTCAAAACAGTCACAGGGGTTGATGTGTACCAAGTAATTAATATTTACTTGGATGAATCATGTCAATTCCCAGATTCGTGTGACTGCTTTGTAAGACACAAACTGGGAAAATTGTTAATTTATTGAGTGAAAAAATCTTGCTTATTAATTTTTGTTTTATTTTTGTTTTTACTTTTTATGTTTGTAAATATTCTTTTGACCCCTGAACTCCAGAAACATTGCGTTTCACCACTCAAGATTTATGAATAAGTTTGAGACGCCTGCTAGAATCAAGGATCTCCCGTCTGATAATTTAAAGGAATTAAGGAAATTCTGTAGAATTTAAAAAATCATTCCAATGAATGATGAAATCTACAAAATCCTTTTCCCACCTATAAAAAAAGAGGATTAGAAAATAATCACGTTTTATATAATCACGTTTTATTTAATCTAATTTTATAAAAATGTCAAATCTCAACCAAGAACGCGTTGCAACAGAAGCATGTCTGTATTGTTTGGAAAAACAACAGACTAGACAAGAAGCAGAGGATAATGAAATCAAACAGGAAGAATATATTGTGGATCAATATATTGTCGAGAAAGGTATGTCTTTTTTCTTTTTAAAAATATATTTATTATTTTTTTTATTTAGAAATGATTTTAGATATATTGGAAGTCATCTTCCCATATCTAAAACAAGAATTAATCAATTGCTCACCGGAAGATTTCTGGTGTAAAGTCAAAACAGTCACAGGGGTTGATGTGTACCAAGTAATTAATATTTACTTGGATGAATCATGTCAATTCCCAGATTCGTGTGACTGCTTTGTAAGACACAAACTGGGAAAAATTTGTAATTTATTGAGTGAAATAAATCTTGCTTATTATTTTTGTTTTTTTTTTGTTTTTACTTTTTATGTTTGTAAATATTCTTTTGACCCCCTGAACTCCAGAAACATTGCGTTTCACCACTCAGATTTATGAATAAGTTTGAGACGCCTGCTAGAATCAAGGATCTCCGTCTGATAATTTAAGGAATTAAGGAATTCTGTAGAATTTAAAAATCATTCCAATGAATGATGAAATCTACAAAATCCTTTTCCCACCTATAAAAAAAGAGGATTAGAAATAATCACGTTTTATATAATCACGTTTTATTTAATCTAATTTTATAAAATGTCAAATCTCAACCAAGAACGCGTTGCAACAGAAGCATGTCTGTATTGTTTGGAAAACAACAGACTAGACAAGAAGCAGAGGATAATGAAATCAAACAGGAAGAATATATTGTGGATCAATATATTGTCGAGAAAGGTATGTCTTTTTTCTTTTTTAAAAAATATTTATTACTTTTTTATTTAGAAATGATTTTAGATATATTGGAAGTCATCTTCCCATATCTAAAACAAGAATTAATCAATTGCTCACCGGAAGATTTCTGGTGTAAAGTCAAAACAGTCACAGGGGTTGATGTGTACCAAGTAATTAATATTTACTTGATGAATCATGTCAATTCCCAGATTCGTGTGACTGCTTTGTAAGACACAAACTGGGAAAAATTGTTAATTTATTGAGTGAAATAATCTTGCTTATTAATTTTTGTTTATTTTTTTTTACTTTTTATGTTTGTAAATATTCTTTTGACCCCCTGAACTCCAGAAACATTGCGTTTCACCACTCAAGATTTATGAATAAGTTTGAGACGCCTGCTAGAATCAAGGATCTCCCGTCTGATAATTTAAAGGAATTAAGGAAATTCTGTAGAATTTAAAAATCATTCCAATGAATGATGAAATCTACAAAATCCTTTTCCACCTATAAAAAAGAGGATTAGAAAATAATCACGTTTTATATAATCACGTTTTATTTAATCTAATTTTTAAAAATGTCAAATCTCAACCAAGAACGCGTTGCAACAGAAGCATGTCTGTATTGTTTTGGAAAAACAACAGACTAGACAAGAAGCAGAGGATAATGAAATCAAACAGGAAGAATATATTGTGGATCAATATATTGTCGAGAAAGGTATGTCTTTTTTCTTTTTTAAAAAATATATTTATTACTTTTTTATTTAGAAATGATTTTAGATATATTGGAAGTCATCTTCCCATATCTAAAACAAGAATTAATCAATTGCTCACCGGAAGATTTCTGGTGTAAAGTCAAAACAGTCACAGGGGTTGATGTGTACCAAGTAATTAATATTTACTTGGATGAATCATGTCAATTCCAGATTCGTGTGACTGCTTTGTAAGACACAAACTGGGAAAAATTGTTAATTTATTGAGTGAAATAAATCTTGCTTATTAATTTTTGTTTATTTTTGTTTTTACTTTTTATGTTTGTAAATATTCTTTTGACCCCTGAACTCCAGAAACATTGCGTTTCACCACTCAAGATTTATGAATAAGTTTGAGACGCCTGCTAGAATCAAGGATCTCCCGTCTGATAATTTAAAGGAATTAAGGAAATTCTGTAGAATTTAAAAAATCATTCCAATGAATGATGAAATCTACAAAATCCTTTTCCCACCTAAAAAGAGGATTAGAAAATAATCACGTTTTATATAATCACGTTTTATTTAATCTAATTTTATAAAAATGTCAAATCTCAACCAAGAACGCGTTGCAACAGAAGCATGTCTGTATTGTTTGGAAAAACAACAGACTAGACAAGAAGCAGAGGATAATGAAATCAAACAGGAAGAATATATTGTGGATCAATATATTGTCGAGAAAGGTATGTCTTTTTTCTTTTTTAAAAAATATATTTATTACTTTTTTATTTAGAAATGATTTTAGATATATTGGAAGTCATCTTCCCATATCTAAAACAAGAATTAATCAATTGCTCACCGGAAGATTTCTGGTGTAAAGTCAAAACAGTCAGGGGTTGATGTGTACCAAGTAATTAATATTTACTTGGATGAATCATGTCAATTCCAGATTCGTGTGACTGCTTTGTAAGACACAACCCTTGTTGTTTGCTTGAACAATTAATGTTTTACTTTTTATGTTGTAAATATTCTTTTGACCCCTGAACTCCAGAAACATTGCGTTTCACCACTCAAGATTTATGAATAAGTTTGAGACGCCTGCTAGAATCAAGGATCTCCCGTCTGATAATTTAAAGGAATTAAGGAAATTCTGTAGAATTTAAAAAATCATTCCAATGAATGATGAAATCTACAAAATCCTTTTCCCACCTATAAAAAAAAGGATTAGAAAATAATCACGTTTTATATAATCACGTTTTATTTAATCTAATTTTATAAAAATGTCAAATCTCAACCAAGAACGCGTTGCAACAGAAGCATGTCTGTATTGTTTGGAAAAACAACAGACTAGACAAGAAGCAGAGGATAATGAAATCAAACAGGAAGAAATATATTGTGGATCAATATATTGTCGAGAAAGGTATGTCTTTTTCTTTTTTAAAAAATATATTTATTACTTTTTTATTTAGAAATGATTTTAGATATATTGGAAGTCATCTTCCCATATCTAAAACAAGAATTAATCAATTGCTCACCGGAAGATTTCTGGTGTAAAGTCAAAACAGTCACAGGGGTTGATGTGTACCAAGTAATTAATATTTACTTGGATGAATCATGTCAATTCCCAGATTCGTGTGACTGCTTGTAAGACAAACTGGGAAAATTGTTAATTTATTGAGTGAAATAAATCTTGCTTATTAATTTTTGTTTTATTTTTGTTTTTACTTTTTATGTTTGTAAATATTCTTTTGACCCCTGAACTCCAGAAACATTGCGTTTCACCACTCAAGATTTATGAATAAGTTTGAGACGCCTGCTAGAATCAAGGATCTCCCGTCTGATAATTTAAAGGAATTAAGGAAATTCTGTAGAATTTAAAAAATCATTCCAATGAATGATGAAATCTACAAAATCCTTTTCCCACCTATAAAAAAAGAGGATTAGAAAATAATCACGTTTTATATAATCACGTTTTATTTAATCTAATTTTATAAAAATGTCAAATCTCAACCAAGAACGCGTTGCAACAGAAGCATGTCTGTATTGTTTGGAAAAACAACAGACTAGACAAGAAGCAGAGGATAATGAAATCAAACAGGAAGAAATATTGTGGATCAATATATTGTCGAGAAAGGTATGTCTTTTTTCTTTTTTAAAAAATATTATTTTTTTTTTTATTTAGAAATGATTTTAGATATATTGGAAGTCATCTTCCCATATCTAAAACAAGAATTTAATCAATTGCTCACCGGAAGATTTCTGGTGTAAAGTCAAAACAGTCACAGGGGTTGATGTGTACCAAGTAATTAATATTTACTTGGATGAATCATGTCAATTCCCAGATTCGTGTGACTGCTTTGTAAGACACAAACTGGGAAAATTGTTAATTTATTGAGTGAAATAAATCTTGCTTATTAATTTTGTTTTATTTTTGTTTTTACTTTTTATGTTTGTAAATATTCTTTTGACCCCCTGAACTCCAGAAACATTGCGTTTCACCACTCAAGATTTATGAATAAGTTTGAGACGCCTGCTAGAATCAAGGATCTCCCGTCTGATAATTTAAAGGAATTAAGGAAATTCTGTAGAATTTAAAAAATCATTCCAATGAATGATGAAATCTACAAAATCCTTTTCCCACCTATAAAAAAAGAGGATTAGAAAATAATCACGTTTTATATAATCACGTTTTATTTAATCTAATTTTATAAAAATGTCAAATCTCAACCAAGAACGCGTTGCAACAGAAGCATGTCTGTATTGTTTGGAAAAACACAACTAGACAAGAAGCAGAGGATAATGAAATCAAACAGGAAGAATATATTGTGGATCAATATATTGTCGAGAAAGGTATGTCTTTTTTTTTTTTAAAAAATATATTTATTACTTTTTTATTTAGAAATGATTTTAGATATATTGGAAGTCATCTTCCCATATCTAAAACAAGAATTAATCAATTGCTCACCGGAAGATTTCTGGGTGTAAAGTCAAAACAGTCACAGGGTTGATGTGTACCAAGTAATTAATATTTACTTGGATGAATCATGTCAATTCCCAGATTCGTGTGACTGCTTTGTAAGACACAAACTGGGAAAAATTGTTAATTTATTGAGTGAAATAAATCTTGCTTATTAATTTTTGTTTTATTTTTGTTTTTACTTTTTATGTTTGTAAATATTCTTTTGACCCCTGAACTCCAGAACATTGCGTTTCACCACTCAAGATTTATGAATAAGTTTGAGACGCCTGCTAGAATCAAGGATCTCCCGTCTGATAATTTAAAGGAATTAAGGAAATTCTGTAGAATTTAAAAATCATTCCAATGAATGATGAAATCTACAAAATCCTTTTCCCACCTATAAAAAAAAGAGGATTAGAAAATAATCACGTTTTATATAATCACGTTTTATTTAATCTAATTTTATAAAAATGTCAAATCTCAACCAAGAACGCGTTGCAACAGAAGCATGTCTGTATTGTTTGGAAAAACAACAGACTAGACAAGAAGCAGAGGATAATGAAATCAAACAGGAAGAATATATTGTGGATCAATATATTGTCGAGAAAGGTATGTCTTTTTCTTTTTTAAAAAATATATTTATTACTTTTTTATTTAGAAATGATTTTAGATATATTGGAAGTCATCTTCCATATCTAAAACAAGAATTAATCAATTGCTCACCGGAAGATTTCTGGTGTAAAGTCAAAACAGTCACAGGGGTTGATGTGTACCAAGTAATTTATATTTACTTGGATTGAATCATGTCAATTCCAGATTCGTGTGACTGCTTTGTAAGACACAAACTGGGAAAATTGTTAATTTATTGAGTGAAATAAATCTTGCTATTAATTTTTGTTTTATTTTTGTTTTACTTTTATGTTTGTAAATATTCTTTTGACCCCTAACTCCAGAACATTGGTTTCACACTCAGATTATGAATAAGTTTGAGACGCCTGCAGAATCAAGGATTTCCGTCTGATAAATTTAAAGGAATAAGGAAATTCTGTAGAAATAAATCTTGCTTTTAATTTTTGTTTTATTTTTGTTTTACTTATTTATGTTGTAATATTCTTTTGACCCCCTGACTCCAGAAACATTGCGTTTCACCACTCAAGATTTGAATAAGTTTGAGACGCCTGCTAGAATCAGGATCTTCCGTTACTGATAATTTAAAGAATTTAAGGAAATTCTGTAGAATTTAAAAATCATTCCAATGAACTGATTGAATCTACAAATCCTTTTCCAACCTATAAAAAGAGGATTAGGAATA
>JACMZG010001184.1:0-11819 GCA_018340805.1 Microvelia longipes | reverse complement strand
CTACTTTAGATTCGTTCCAGACATATTGCATAAGTTGTACTTTGTGTGATTTACTGTGGTTCTCTGATCGAAATCCAGTTATTAAAATAGTGATTTTCATGCTTATTTTGATCATTTTAAGCACTTAAATACGCTTTAAACAATAACATTAGAGAAATAAGCGATTTCCATCAAGAATTGTAGAAGCCATCGGCAGATTTGTTTCAATCTATTTCCTAACATGTTCAGCAATATAACAGTGTTATTTCATGCATTTTAGCAGTGGGAAACACGAGAAAACTTCGGTTTTCTACTTTAGATTCGTTCCAGACATATTGCATAAGTTGTACTTTGTGTGATTTACTGTGGTTCTCTGATCGAAATCCAGTTATTAAAATAGTGATTTTCATGCTTATTTTGATCATTTTAAGCACTTAAATACGCTTTAAACAATAACATTAGAGAAATAAGCGATTTCCATCAAGAATTGTAGAAGCCATCGGCAGATTTGTTTCAATCTATTTCCTAACATGTTCAGCAATATAACAGTGTTATTTCATGCATTTTAGCAGTGGGAAACACGAGAAAACTTCGGTTTTCTACTTTAGATTCGTTCCAGACATATTGCATAAGTTGTACTTTGTGTGTTTACTGTGGTTCTCTGATCGAAATCCAGTTATTAAAATAGTGATTTTCATGCTTATTTTGATCATTTTAAGCACTTAAATACGCTTTAAACAATAACATTAGAGAAATAAGCGATTTCCATCAAGAATTGTAGAAGCCATCGGCAGATTTGTTTCAATCTATTTCCTAACATGTTCAGCAATATAACAGTGTTATTTCATGCATTTTAGCAGTGGGAAACACGAGAAAACTTCGGTTTTCTACTTTAGATTCGTTCCAGACATATTGCATAAGTTGTACTTTGTGTGATTTACTGTGGTTCTCTGATCGAAATCCAGTTATTAAAATAGTGATTTTCATGCTTATTTTGATCATTTTAAGCACTTAAATACGCTTTAAACAATAACATTAGAGAAATAAGCGATTTCCATCAAGAATTGTAGAAGCCATCGGCAGATTTGTTTCAATCTATTTCCTAACATGTTCAGCAATATAACAGTGTTATTTCATGCATTTTAGCAGTGGGAAACACGAGAAAACTTCGGTTTTCTACTTTAGATTCGTTCCAGACATATTGCATAAGTTGTACTTTGTGTGATTTACTGTGGTTCTCTGATCGAAATCCAGTTATTAAAATAGTGATTTTCATGCTTATTTTGATCATTTTAAGCACTTAAATACGCTTTAAACAATAACATTAGAGAAATAAGCGATTTCCATCAAGAATTGTAGAAGCCATCGGCAGATTTGTTTCAATCTATTTCCTAACATGTTCAGCAATATAACAGTGTTATTTCATGCATTTTAGCAGTGGGAAACACGAGAAAACTTCGGTTTTCTACTTTAGATTCGTTCCAGACATATTGCATAAGTTGTACTTTGTGTGATTTACTGTGGTTCTCTGATCGAAATCCAGTTATTAAAATAGTGATTTTCATGCTTATTTTGATCATTTTAAGCACTTAAATACGCTTTAAACAATAACATTAGAGAAATAAGCGATTTCCATCAAGAATTGTAGAAGCCATCGGCAGATTTGTTTCAATCTATTTCCTAACATGTTCAGCAATATAACAGTGTTATTTCATGCATTTTAGCAGTGGGAAACACGAGAAAACTTCGGTTTTCTACTTTAGATTCGTTCCAGACATATTGCATAAGTTGTACTTTGTGTGATTTACTGTGGTTCTCTGATCGAAATCCAGTTATTAAAATAGTGATTTTCATGCTTATTTTGATCATTTTAAGCACTTAAATACGCTTTAAACAATAACATTAGAGAAATAAGCGATTTCCATCAAGAATTGTAGAAGCCATCGGCAGATTTGTTTCAATCTATTTCCTAACATGTTCAGCAATATAACAGTGTTATTTCATGCATTTTAGCAGTGGGAAACACGAGAAAACTTCGGTTTTCTACTTTAGATTCGTTCCAGACATATTGCATAAGTTGTACTTTGTGTGATTTACTGTGGTTCTCTGATCGAAATCCAGTTATTAAAATAGTGATTTTCATGCTTATTTTGATCATTTTAAGCACTTAAATACGCTTTAAACAATAACATTAGAGAAATAAGCGATTTCCATCAAGAATTGTAGAAGCCATCGGCAGATTTGTTTCAATCTATTTCCTAACATGTTCAGCAATATAACAGTGTTATTTCATGCATTTTAGCAGTGGGAAACACGAGAAAACTTCGGTTTTCTACTTTAGATTCGTTCCAGACATATTGCATAAGTTGTACTTTGTGTGATTTACTGTGGTTCTCTGATCGAAATCCAGTTATTAAAATAGTGATTTTCATGCTTATTTTGATCATTTTAAGCACTTAAATACGCTTTAAACAATAACATTAGAGAAATAAGCGATTTCCATCAAGAATTGTAGAAGCCATCGGCAGATTTGTTTCAATCTATTTCCTAACATGTTCAGCAATATAACAGTGTTATTTCATGCATTTTAGCAGTGGGAAACACGAGAAAACTTCGGTTTTCTACTTTAGATTCGTTCCAGACATATTGCATAAGTTGTACTTTGTGTGATTTACTGTGGTTCTCTGATCGAAATCCAGTTATTAAAATAGTGATTTTCATGCTTATTTTGATCATTTTAAGCACTTAAATACGCTTTAAACAATAACATTAGAGAAATAAGCGATTTCCATCAAGAATTGTAGAAGCCATCGGCAGATTTGTTTCAATCTATTTCCTAACATGTTCAGCAATATAACAGTGTTATTTCATGCATTTTAGCAGTGGGAAACACGAGAAAACTTCGGTTTTCTACTTTAGATTCGTTCCAGACATATTGCATAAGTTGTACTTTGTGTGATTTACTGTGGTTCTCTGATCGAAATCCAGTTATTAAAATAGTGATTTTCATGCTTATTTTGATCATTTTAAGCACTTAAATACGCTTTAAACAATAACATTAGAGAAATAAGCGATTTCCATCAAGAATTGTAGAAGCCATCGGCAGATTTGTTTCAATCTATTTCCTAACATGTTCAGCAATATAACAGTGTTATTTCATGCATTTTAGCAGTGGGAAACACGAGAAAACTTCGGTTTTCTACTTTAGATTCGTTCCAGACATATTGCATAAGTTGTACTTTGTGTGATTTACTGTGGTTCTCTGATCGAAATCCAGTTATTAAAATAGTGATTTTCATGCTTATTTTGATCATTTTAAGCACTTAAATACGCTTTAAACAATAAATTAGAGAAATAAGCGATTTCCATCAAGAATTGTAGAAGCCATCGGCAGATTTGTTTCAATCTATTTCCTAACATGTTCAGCAATATAACAGTGTTATTTCATGCATTTTAGCAGTGGGAAACACGAGAAAACTTCGGTTTTCTACTTTAGATTCGTTCCAGACATATTGCATAAGTTGTACTTTGTGTGATTTACTGTGGTTCTCTGATCGAAATCCAGTTTATTAAAATAGTGATTTTCATGCTTATTTTGATCATTTTAAGCACTTAAATACGCTTTAAACAATAACATTAGAGAAATAAGCGATTTCCATCAAGAATTGTAGAAGCCATCGGCAGATTTGTTTCAATCTATTTCCTAACATGTTCAGCAATATAACAGTGTTATTTCATGCATTTTAGCAGTGGGAAACACGAGAAAACTTCGGTTTTCTACTTTAGATTCGTTCCAGACATATTGCATAAGTTGTACTTTGTGTGATTTACTGTGGTTCTCTGATCGAAATCCAGTTATTAAAATAGTGATTTTCATGCTTATTTTGATCATTTTAAGCACTTAAATACGCTTTAAACAATAACATTAGAGAAATAAGCGATTTCCATCAAGAATTGTAGAAGCCATCGGCAGATTTGTTTCAATCTATTTCCTAACATGTTCAGCAATATAACAGTGTTATTTCATGCATTTTAGCAGTGGGAAACACGAGAAAACTTCGGTTTTCTACTTTAGATTCGTTCCAGACATATTGCATAAGTTGTACTTTGTGTGATTTACTGTGGTTCTCTGATCGAAATCCAGTTATTAAAATAGTGATTTTCATGCTTATTTTGATCATTTTAAGCACTTAAATACGCTTTAAACAATAACATTAGAGAAATAAGCGATTTCCATCAAGAATTGTAGAAGCCATCGGCAGATTTGTTTCAATCTATTTCCTAACATGTTCAGCAATATAACAGTGTTATTTCATGCATTTTAGCAGTGGGAAACACGAGAAAACTTCGGTTTTCTACTTTAGATTCGTTCCAGACATATTGCATAAGTTGTACTTTGTGTGATTTACTGTGGTTCTCTGATCGAAATCCAGTTATTAAAATAGTGATTTTCATGCTTATTTTGATCATTTTAAGCACTTAAATACGCTTTAAACAATAACATTAGAGAAATAAGCGATTTCCATCAAGAATTGTAGAAGCCATCGGCAGATTTGTTTCAATCTATTTCCTAACATGTTCAGCAATATAACAGTGTTATTTCATGCATTTTAGCAGTGGGAAACACGAGAAAACTTCGGTTTTCTACTTTAGATTCGTTCCAGACATATTGCATAAGTTGTACTTTGTGTGATTTACTGTGGTTCTCTGATCGAAATCCAGTTATTAAAATAGTGATTTTCATGCTTATTTTGATCATTTTAAGCACTTAAATACGCTTTAAACAATAACATTAGAGAAATAAGCGATTTCCATCAAGAATTGTAGAAGCCATCGGCAGATTTGTTTCAATCTATTTCCTAACATGTTCAGCAATATAACAGTGTTATTTCATGCATTTTAGCAGTGGGAAACACGAGAAAACTTCGGTTTTCTACTTTAGATTCGTTCCAGACATATTGCATAAGTTGTACTTTGTGTGATTTACTGTGGTTCTCTGATCGAAATCCAGTTATTAAAATAGTGATTTTCATGCTTATTTTGATCATTTTAAGCACTTAAATACGCTTTAAACAATAACATTAGAGAAATAAGCGATTTCCATCAAGAATTGTAGAAGCCATCGGCAGATTTGTTTCAATCTATTTCCTAACATGTTCAGCAATATAACAGTGTTATTTCATGCATTTTAGCAGTGGGAAACACGAGAAAACTTCGGTTTTCTACTTTAGATTCGTTCCAGACATATTGCATAAGTTGTACTTTGTGTGATTTACTGTGGTTCTCTGATCGAAATCCAGTTATTAAAATAGTGATTTTCATGCTTATTTTGATCATTTTAAGCACTTAAATACGCTTTAAACAATAACATTAGAGAAATAAGCGATTTCCATCAAGAATTGTAGAAGCCATCGGCAGATTTGTTTCAATCTATTTCCTAACATGTTCAGCAATATAACAGTGTTATTTCATGCATTTTAGCAGTGGGAAACACGAGAAAACTTCGGTTTTCTACTTTAGATTCGTTCCAGACATATTGCATAAGTTGTACTTTGTGTGATTTACTGTGGTTCTCTGATCGAAATCCAGTTATTAAAATAGTGATTTTCATGCTTATTTTGATCATTTTAAGCACTTAAATACGCTTTAAACAATAACATTAGAGAAATAAGCGATTTCCATCAAGAATTGTAGAAGCCATCGGCAGATTTGTTTCAATCTATTTCCTAACATGTTCAGCAATATAACAGTGTTATTTCATGCATTTTAGCAGTGGGAAACACGAGAAAACTTCGGTTTTCTACTTTAGATTCGTTCCAGACATATTGCATAAGTTGTACTTTGTGTGATTTACTGTGGTTCTCTGATCGAAATCCAGTTATTAAAATAGTGATTTTCATGCTTATTTGATCATTTTAAGCACTTAAATACGCTTTAAACAATAACATTAGAGAAATAAGCGATTTCCATCAAGAATTGTAGAAGCCATCGGCAGATTTGTTTCAATCTATTTCCTAACATGTTCAGCAATATAACAGTGTTATTTCATGCATTTTAGCAGTGGGAAACACGAGAAAACTTCGGTTTTCTACTTTAGATTCGTTCCAGACATATTGCATAAGTTGTACTTTGTGTGATTTACTGTGGTTCTCTGATCGAAATCCAGTTATTAAAATAGTGATTTTCATGCTTATTTTGATCATTTTAAGCACTTAAATACGCTTTAAACAATAACATTAGAGAAATAAGCGATTTCCATCAAGAATTGTAGAAGCCATCGGCAGATTTGTTTCAATCTATTTCCTAACATGTTCAGCAATATAACAGTGTTATTTCATGCATTTTAGCAGTGGGAAACACGAGAAAACTTCGGTTTTCTACTTTAGATTCGTTCCAGACATATTGCATAAGTTGTACTTTGTGTGATTTACTGTGGTTCTCTGATCGAAATCCAGTTATTAAAATAGTGATTTTCATGCTTATTTTGATCATTTTAAGCACTTAAATACGCTTTAAACAATAACATTAGAGAAATAAGCGATTTCCATCAAATTGTAGAAGCCATCGGCAGATTTGTTTCAATCTATTTCCTAACATGTTCAGCAATATAACAGTGTTATTTCATGCATTTTAGCAGTGGGAAACACGAGAAAACTTCGGTTTTCTACTTTAGATTCGTTCCAGACATATTGCATAAGTTGTACTTTGTGTGATTTACTGTGGTTCTCTGATCGAAATCCAGTTATTAAAATAGTGATTTTCATGCTTATTTTGATCATTTTAAGCACTTAAATACGCTTTAAACAATAACATTAGAGAAATAAGCGATTTCCATCAAGAATTGTAGAAGCCATCGGCAGATTTGTTTCAATCTATTTCCTAACATGTTCAGCAATATAACAGTGTTATTTCATGCATTTTAGCAGTGGGAAACACGAGAAAACTTCGGTTTTCTACTTTAGATTCGTTCCAGACATATTGCATAAGTTGTACTTTGTGTGATTTACTGTGGTTCTCTGATCGAAATCCAGTTATTAAAATAGTGATTTTCATGCTTATTTTGATCATTTTAAGCACTTAAATACGCTTTAAACAATAACATTAGAGAAATAAGCGATTTCCATCAAGAATTGTAGAAGCCATCGGCAGATTTGTTTCAATCTATTTCCTAACATGTTCAGCAATATAACAGTGTTATTTCATGCATTTTAGCAGTGGGAAACACGAGAAAACTTCGGTTTTCTACTTTAGATTCGTTCCAGACATATTGCATAAGTTGTACTTTGTGTGATTTACTGTGGTTCTCTGATCGAAATCCAGTTATTAAAATAGTGATTTTCATGCTTTTCATTTTTCATCTTAAGCACTTAAATACGCTTTAAACAATAACATTAGAGAAATAAGCGATTTCCATCAAGAATTGTAGAAGCCATCGGCAGATTGTTTCAATCTATTTCCTAACATGTTCAGCAATATAACAGTGTTATTTCATGCATTTTAGCAGTGGGAAACACGAGAAAACTTCGGTTTTCTACTTTAGATTCGTTCCAGACATATTGCATAAGTTGTACTTTGTGTGATTTACTGTGGTTCTCTGATCGAAATCCAGTTATTAAAATAGTGATTTTCATGCTTATTTTGATCATTTTAAGCACTTAAATACGCTTTAAACAATAACATTAGAGAAATAAGCGATTTCCATCAAGAATTGTAGAAGCCATCGGCAGATTTGTTTCAATCTATTTCCTAACATGTTCAGCAATATAACAGTGTTATTTCATGCATTTTAGCAGTGGGAAACACGAGAAAACTTCGGTTTTCTACTTTAGATTCGTTCCAGACATATTGCATAAGTTGTACTTTGTGTGATTTACTGTGGTTCTCTGATCGAAATCCAGTTATTAAAATAGTGATTTTCATGCTTATTTTGATCATTTTAAGCACTTAAATACGCTTTAAACAATAACATTAGAGAAATAAGCGATTTCCATCAAGAATTGTAGAAGCCATCGGCAGATTTGTTTCAATCTATTTCCTAACATGTTCAGCAATATAACAGTGTTATTTCATGCATTTTAGCAGTGGGAAACACGAGAAAACTTCGGTTTTCTACTTTAGATTCGTTCCAGACATATTGCATAAGTTGTACTTTGTGTGATTTACTGTGGTTCTCTGATCGAAATCCAGTTATTAAAATAGTGATTTTCATGCTTATTTTGATCATTTTAAGCACTTAAATACGCTTTAAACAATAACATTAGAGAAATAAGCGATTTCCATCAAGAATTGTAGAAGCCATCGGCAGATTTGTTTCAATCTATTTCCTAACATGTTCAGCAATATAACAGTGTTATTTCATGCATTTTAGCAGTGGGAAACACGAGAAAACTTCGGTTTTCTACTTTAGATTCGTTCCAGACATATTGCATAAGTTGTACTTGTGTGATTTACTGTGGTTCTCTGATCGAAATCCAGTTATTAAAATAGTGATTTTCATGCTTATTTTGATCATTTTTAAGCACTTAAATACGCTTTAAACAATAACATTAGAGAAATAAGCGATTTCCATCAAGAATTGTAGAAGCCATCGGCAGATTTGTTTCAATCTATTTCCTAACATGTTCAGCAATATAACAGTGTTATTTCATGCATTTTAGCAGTGGGAAACACGAGAAAACTTCGGTTTTCTACTTTAGATTCGTTCCAGACATATTGCATAAGTTGTACTTTGTGTGATTTTACTGTGGTTCTCTGATCGAAATCCAGTTATTAAAATAGTGATTTTCATGCTTATTTTGATCATTTTAAGCACTTAAATACGCTTTAAACAATAACATTAGAGAAATAAGCGATTTCCATCAAGAATTGTAGAAGCCATCGGCAGATTTGTTTCAATCTATTTCCTAACATGTTCAGCAATATAACAGTGTTATTTCATGCATTTTAGCAGTGGGAAAACGAGAAAACTTTTTTCTACTTTAGATTCGTTCCAGACATATTGCATAAGTTGTACTTTGTGTGATTTACTGTGGTTCTCTGATCGAAATCCAGTTATTAAAATAGTGATTTTCATGCTTATTTTGATCATTTTAAGCACTTAAATACGCTTTAAACAATAACATTAGAGAAATAAGCGATTTCCATCAAGAATTGTAGAAGCCATCGGCAGATTTGTTTCAATCTATTTCCTAACATGTTCAGCAATATAACAGTGTTATTTCATGCATTTTAGCAGTGGGAAACACGAGAAAACTTCGGTTTTCTACTTTAGATTCGTTCCAGACATATTGCATAAGTTGTACTTTGTGTGATTTACTGTGGTTCTGATCGAAATCCAGTTATTAAAATAGTGATTTTCATGCTTATTTTGATCATTTTAAGCACTTAAATACGCTTTAAACAATAACATTAGAGAAATAAGCGATTTCCATCAAGAATTGTAGAAGCCATCGGCAGATTTGTTTCAATCTATTTCCTAACATGTTCAGCAATATAACAGTGTTATTTCATGCATTTTAGCAGTGGGAAACACGAGAAAAACTTCGGTTTTCTACTTTAGATTCGTTCCAGACATATTGCATAAGTTGTACTTTGTGTGATTTACTGTGGTTCTCTGATCGAAATCCAGTTATTAAAATAGTGATTTTCATGCTTATTTTGATCATTTTAAGCACTTAAATACGCTTTAAACAATAACATTAGAGAAATAAGCGATTTCCATCAAGAATTGTAGAAGCCATCGGCAGATTTGTTTCAATCTATTTCCTAACATGTTCAGCAATATAACAGTGTTATTTCATGCATTTTAGCAGTGGGAAACACGAGAAAACTTCGGTTTTCTACTTTAGATTCGTTCCAGACATATTGCATAAGTTGTACTTTGTGTGATTTACTGTGGTTCTCTGATCGAAATCCAGTTATTAAAATAGTGATTTTCATGCTTATTTTGATCATTTTAAGCACTTAAATACGCTTTAAACAATAACATTAGAGAAATAAGCGATTTCCATCAAGAATTGTAGAAGCCATCGGCAGATTTGTTTCAATCTATTTCCTAACATGTTCAGCAATATAACAGTGTTATTTCATGCATTTTAGCAGTGGGAAACACGAGAAAACTTCGGTTTTCTACTTTAGATTCGTTCCAGACATATTGCATAAGTTGTACTTTGTGTGATTTACTGTGGTTCTCTGATCGAAATCCAGTTATTAAAATAGTGATTTTCATGCTTATTTTGATCATTTTAAGCACTTAAATACGCTTTAAACAATAACATTAGAGAAATAAGCGATTTCCATCAAGAATTGTAGAAGCCATCGGCAGATTTGTTTCAATCTATTTCCTAACATGTTCAGCAATATAACAGTGTTATTTCATGCATTTTAGCAGTGGGAAACACGAGAAAACTTCGGTTTTCTACTTTAGATTCGTTCCAGACATATTGCATAAGTTGTACTTTGTGTGATTTACTGTGGTTCTCTGATCGAAATCCAGTTATTAAAATAGTGATTTTCATGCTTATTTTGATCATTTTAAGCACTTAAATACGCTTTAAACAATAACATTAGAGAAATAAGCGATTTCCATCAAGAATTGTAGAAGCCATCGGCAGATTTGTTTCAATCTATTTCCTAACATGTTCAGCAATATAACAGTGTTATTTCATGCATTTTAGCAGTGGGAAACACGAGAAAACTTCGGTTTTCTACTTTAGATTCGTTCCAGACATATTGCATAAGTTGTACTTTGTGTGATTTACTGTGGTTCTCTGATCGAAATCCAGTTATTAAAATAGTGATTTTCATGCTTATTTTGATCATTTTAAGCACTTAAATACGCTTTAAACAATAACATTAGAGAAATAAGCGATTTCCATCAAGAATTGTAGAAGCCATCGGCAGATTTGTTTCAATCTATTTCCTAACATGTTCAGCAATATAACAGTGTTATTTCATGCATTTTAGCAGTGGGAAACACGAGAAAACTTCGGTTTTCTACTTTAGATTCGTTCCAGACATATTGCATAAGTTGTACTTTGTGTGATTTACTGTGGTTCTCTGATCGAAATCCAGTTATTAAAATAGTGATTTTCATGCTTATTTTGATCATTTTAAGCACTTAAATACGCTTTAAACAATAACATTAGAGAAATAAGCGATTTCCATCAAGAATTGTAGAAGCCATCGGCAGATTTGTTTCAATCTATTTCCTAACATGTTCAGCAATATAACAGTGTTATTTCATGCATTTTAGCAGTGGGAAACACGAGAAAACTTCGGTTTTCTACTTTAGATTCGTTCCAGACATATTGCATAAGTTGTACTTTGTGTGATTTACTGTGGTTCTCTGATCGAAATCCAGTTATTAAAATAGTGATTTTCATGCTTATTTTGATCATTTTAAGCACTTAAATACGCTTTAAACAATAACATTAGAGAAATAAGCGATTTCCATCAAGAATTGTAGAAGCCATCGGCAGATTTGTTTCAATCTATTTCCTAACATGTTCAGCAATATAACAGTGTTATTTCATGCATTTTAGCAGTGGGAAACACGAGAAAACTTCGGTTTTCTACTTTAGATTCGTTCCAGACATATTGCATAAGTTGTACTTTGTGTGATTTACTGTGGTTCTCTGATCGAAATCCAGTTATTAAAATAGTGATTTTCATGCTTATTTTGATCATTTTAAGCACTTAAATACGCTTTAAACAATAACATTAGAGAAATAAGCGATTTCCATCAAGAATTGTAGAAGCCATCGGCAGATTTGTTTCAATCTATTTCCTAACATGTTCAGCAATATAACAGTGTTATTTCATGCATTTTAGCAGTGGGA
>JACMZG010001183.1:0-11825 GCA_018340805.1 Microvelia longipes | reverse complement strand
GCGACCCGGGTTCGATTCCCGGCCGATGCATTTTTATTTTTCATATTATCTCATCTACTTATCTATCTACTTAAAACACACATGATAACTATTTGAAAAACCTTTTCCCATTTTCCCATCATCTTTATAAATCGAGTCAAAATTTTTTTTCGGTCAATTTTTAAAAGTAAACTCTCTGTATAGTTTAAATATATAGTTGTATGATTTTGAAAATATTTTGTTTTGTTGAAAATTTTGCAAATTCACAATAAATCAATATTTGATTCCAACTGAATTTTCTCAGTTTCTTTAAATGATAAATTTTTCAAATTATTTCCTCAACGACTTTCTTATAATTTCAAGTGTTTGAAAATTGTTTCCTAATAATAAAATGTCTTAATTAATT
The DNA here is from genome assembly GCA_018340805.1 of Microvelia longipes. Classification (NCBI taxonomy): domain Eukaryota; kingdom Metazoa; phylum Arthropoda; class Insecta; order Hemiptera; family Veliidae; genus Microvelia; species Microvelia longipes. The sequence goes on along the minus strand of JACMZG010001183.1, from coordinate 11,440 downwards.
ATGATTAGAAATGAAGTGTTTATCGTAGCATCGGTGGTTCAGTGGTAGAATGCTCGCCTGCCACGCGGGCGACCCGGGTTCGATTCCCGGCCGATGCATTTTTATTTTTCATATTATCTCATCTACTTATCTATCTACTTAAAACACACATGATAACTATTTGAAAAACCTTTTCCCATTTTCCCATCATCTTTATAAATCGAGTCAAAATATTTTTTTTCGGTCAATTTTTAAAAGTAAACTCTCTGTATAGTTTAAATATATAGTTGTATGATTTTGAAAATATTTTGTTTTGTTGAAAATTTTGCAAATTCACAATAAATCAATATTTGATTCCAACTGAATTTTCTCAGTTTCTTTAAATGATAAATTTTTCAAATTATTTCCTCAACGACTTTCTTATAATTTCAAGTGTTTGAAAATTGTTTCCTAATAATAAAATGTCTTAATTAATTATGATTAGAAATGAAGTGTTTATCGTAGCATCGGTGGTTCAGTGGTAGAATGCTCGCCTGCCACGCGGGCGACCCGGGTTCGATTCCCGGCCGATGCATTTTATTTTTCATATTATCTCATCTACTTATCTATCTACTTAAAACACACATGATAACTATTTGAAAAACCTTTTCCCATTTTCCCATCATCTTTATAAATCGAGTCAAAATATTTTTTTTCGGTCAATTTTTAAAAGTAAACTCTCTGTATAGTTTAAATATATAGTTGTATGATTTTGAAAATATTTTGTTTTGTTGAAAATTTTGCAAATTCACAATAAATCAATATTTGATTCCAACTGAATTTTCTCAGTTTCTTTAAATGATAAATTTTTCAAATTATTTCCTCAACGACTTTCTTATAATTTCAAGTGTTTGAAAATTGTTTCCTAATAATAAAATGTCTTAATTAATTATGATTAGAAATGAAGTGTTTATCGTAGCATCGGTGGTTCAGTGGTAGAATGCTCGCCTGCCACGCGGGCGACCCGGGTTCGATTCCCGGCCGATGCATTTTTATTTTTCATATTATCTCATCTACTTATCTATCTACTTAAAACACACATGATAACTATTTGAAAAACCTTTTCCCATTTTCCCATCATCTTTATAAATCGAGTCAAAATATTTTTTTTCGGTCAATTTTTAAAAGTAAACTCTCTGTATAGTTTAAATATATAGTTGTATGATTTTGAAAATATTTTGTTTTGTTGAAAATTTTGCAAATTCACAATAAATCAATATTTGATTCCAACTGAATTTTCTCAGTTTCTTTAAATGATAAATTTTTCAAATTATTTCCTCAACGACTTTCTTATAATTTCAAGTGTTTGAAAATTGTTTCCTAATAATAAAATGTCTTAATTAATTATGATTAGAAATGAAGTGTTTATCGTAGCATCGGTGGTTCAGTGGTAGAATGCTCGCCTGCCACGCGGGCGACCCGGGTTCGATTCCCGGCCGATGCATTTTTATTTTTCATATTATCTCATCTACTTATCTATCTACTTAAAACACACATGATAACTATTTGAAAAACCTTTTCCCATTTTCCCATCATCTTTATAAATCGAGTCAAATATTTTTTTTCGGTCAATTTTTAAAAGTAAACTCTCTGTATAGTTTAAATATATAGTTGTATGATTTTGAAAATATTTTGTTTTGTTGAAAATTTTGCAAATTCACAATAAATCAATATTTGATTCCAACTGAATTTTCTCAGTTTCTTTAAATGATAAATTTTTCAAATTATTTCCTCAACGACTTTCTTATAATTTCAAGTGTTTGAAAATTGTTTCCTAATAATAAAATGTCTTAATTAATTATGATTAGAAATGAAGTGTTTATCGTAGCATCGGTGGTTCAGTGGTAGAATGCTCGCCTGCCACGCGGGCGACCCGGGTTCGATTCCCGGCCGATGCATTTTTATTTTTCATATTATCTCATCTACTTATCTATCTACTTAAAACACACATGATAACTATTTGAAAAACCTTTTCCCATTTTCCCATCATCTTTATAAATCGAGTCAAAATATTTTTTTTCGGTCAATTTTTAAAAGTAAACTCTCTGTATAGTTTAAATATATAGTTGTATGATTTTGAAAATATTTTGTTTTGTTGAAAATTTTGCAAATTCACAATAAATCAATATTTGATTCCAACTGAATTTTCTCAGTTTCTTTAAATGATAAATTTTTCAAATTATTTCCTCAACGACTTTCTTATAATTTTGTTTGAAAATTGTTTCCTAATAATAAAATGTCTTAATTAATTATGATTAGAAATGAAGTGTTTATCGTAGCATCGGTGGTTCAGTGGTAGAATGCTCGCCTGCCACGCGGGCGACCCGGGTTCGATTCCCGGCCGATGCATTTTTATTTTTCATATTATCTCATCTACTTATCTATCTACTTAAAACACACATGATAACTATTTGAAAAACCTTTTCCCATTTTCCCATCATCTTTATAAATCGAGTCAAAATATTTTTTTTCGGTCAATTTTTAAAAGTAAACTCTCTGTATAGTTTAAATATATAGTTGTATGATTTTGAAATATTTTGTTTTGTTGAAAATTTTGCAAATTCACAATAAATCAATATTTGATTCCAACTGAATTTTCTCAGTTTCTTTAAATGATAAATTTTTCAAATTATTTCCTCAACGACTTTCTTATAATTTCAAGTGTTTGAAAATTGTTTCCTAATAATAAAATGTCTTAATTAATTATGATTAGAAATGAAGTGTTTATCGTAGCATCGGTGGTTCAGTGGTAGAATGCTCGCCTGCCACGCGGGCGACCCGGGTTCGATTCCCGGCCGATGCATTTTTATTTTTCATATTATCTCATCTACTTATCTATCTACTTAAAACACACATGATAACTATTTGAAAAACCTTTTCCCATTTTCCCATCATCTTTATAAATCGAGTCAAAATATTTTTTTTCGGTCAATTTTTAAAAGTAAACTCTCTGTATAGTTTAAATATAGTTGTATGATTTTGAAAATATTTTGTTTTGTTGAAAATTTTGCAAATTCACAATAAATCAATATTTGATTCCAACTGAATTTTCTCAGTTTCTTTAAATGATAAATTTTTCAAATTATTTCCTCAACGACTTTCTTATAATTTCAAGTGTTTGAAAATTGTTTCCTAATAATAAAATGTCTTAATTAATTATGATTAGAAATGAAGTGTTTATCGTAGCATCGGTGGTTCAGTGGTAGAATGCTCGCCTGCCACGCGGGCGACCCGGGTTCGATTCCGGCCGATGCATTTTTATTTTTCATATTATCTCATCTACTTATCTATCTACTTAAAACACACATGATAACTATTTGAAAAACCTTTTCCCATTTTCCCATCATCTTTATAAATCGAGTCAAAATATTTTTTTTCGGTCAATTTTTAAAAGTAAACTCTCTGTATAGTTTAAATATATAGTTGTATGATTTTGAAAATATTTTGTTTTGTTGAAAATTTTGCAAATTCACAATAAATCAATATTTGATTCCAACTGAATTTTCTCAGTTTCTTTAAATGATAAATTTTTCAAATTATTTCCTCAACGACTTTCTTATAATTTCAAGTGTTTGAAAATTGTTTCCTAATAATAAAATGTCTTAATTAATTATGATTAGAAATGAAGTGTTTATCGTAGCATCGGTGGTTCAGTGGTAGAATGCTCGCCTGCCACGCGGGCGACCCGGGTTCGATTCCGGCCGATGCATTTTTATTTTTCATATTATCTCATCTACTTATCTATCTACTTAAAAACACATGATAACTATTTGAAAAACCTTTTCCCATTTTCCCATCATCTTTATAAATCGAGTCAAAATATTTTTTTTCGGTCAATTTTTAAAAGTAAACTCTCTGTATAGTTTAAATATATAGTTGTATGATTTTGAAAATATTTTGTTTTGTTGAAAATTTTGCAAATTCACAATAAATCAATATTTGATTCCAACTGAATTTTCTCAGTTTCTTTAAATGATAAATTTTTCAAATTATTTCCTCAACGACTTTCTTATAATTTCAAGTGTTTGAAAATTGTTTCCTAATAATAAAATGTCTTAATTAATTATGATTAGAAATGAAGTGTTTATCGTAGCATCGGTGGTTCAGTGGTAGAATGCTCGCCTGCCACGCGGGCGACCCGGGTTCGATTCCCGGCCGATGCATTTTTATTTTTCATATTATCTCATCTACTTATCTATCTACTTAAAACACACATGATAACTATTTGAAAAACCTTTTCCCATTTTCCCATCATCTTTATAAATCGAGTCAAAATATTTTTTTTCGGTCAATTTTTAAAAGTAAACTCTCTGTATAGTTTAAATATATAGTTGTATGATTTTGAAAATATTTTGTTTTGTTGAAAATTTTGCAAATTCACAATAAATCAATATTTGATTCCAACTGAATTTTCTCAGTTTCTTTAAATGATAAATTTTTCAAATTATTTCCTCAACGACTTTCTTATAATTTCAAGTGTTTGAAAATTGTTTCCTAATATAAAATGTCTTAATTAATTATGATTAGAAATGAAGTGTTTATCGTAGCATCGGTGGTTCAGTGGTAGAATGCTCGCCTGCCACGCGGGCGACCCGGGTTCGATTCCCGGCCGATGCATTTTTATTTTTCATATTATCTCATCTACTTATCTATCTACTTAAAACACACATGATAACTATTTGAAAAACCTTTTCCCATTTTCCCATCATCTTTATAAATCGAGTCAAATATTTTTTTTCGGTCAATTTTTAAAAGTAAACTCTCTGAGCAATTTGCAAATTCACAATAAATCAATTTGATTCCAACTGAATTTTCTCAGTTTCTTTAAATGATAAATTTTTCAAATTATTTCCTCAACGACTTTCTTATAATTTCAAGTGTTTGAAAATTGTTTCCTAATAATAAAATGTCTTAATTAATTATGATTAGAAATGAAGTGTTTATCGTAGCATCGGTGGTTCAGTGGTAGAATGCTCGCCTGCCACGCGGGCGACCCGGGTTCGATTCCCGGCCGATGCATTTTTATTTTTCATATTATCTCATCTACTTATCTATCTACTTAAAACACACATGATAACTATTTGAAAAACCTTTTCCCATTTTCCCATCATCTTTATAAATCGAGTCAAAATATTTTTTTTCGGTCAATTTTTAAAAGTAAACTCTCTGTATAGTTTAAATATATAGTTGTATGATTTTGAAAATATTTTGTTTTGTTGAAAATTTTGCAAATTCACAATAAATCAATATTTGATTCCAACTGAATTTTCTCAGTTTCTTTAAATGATAAATTTTTCAAATTATTTCCTCAACGACTTTCTTATAATTTCAAGTGTTTGAAAATTGTTTCCTAATAATAAAATGTCTTAATTAATTATGATTAGAAATGAAGTGTTTATCGTAGCATCGGTGGTTCAGTGGTAGAATGCTCGCCTGCCACGCGGGCGACCCGGGTTCGATTCCGGCCGATGCATTTTTATTTTTCATATTATCTCATCTACTTATCTATCTACTTAAAACACACATGATAACTATTTGAAAAACCTTTTCCCATTTTCCCATCATCTTTATAAATCGAGTCAAAATTTTTTTTTCGGTCAATTTTTAAAAGTAAACTCTCTGTATAGTTTAAATATATAGTTGTATGATTTTGAAAATATTTTGTTTTGTTGAAAATTTTGCAAATTCACAATAAATCAATATTTGATTCCAACTGAATTTTCTCAGTTTCTTTAAATGATAAATTTTTCAAATTATTTCCTCAACGACTTTCTTATAATTTCAAGTGTTTGAAAATTGTTTCCTAATAATAAAATGTCTTAATTAATTATGATTAGAAATGAAGTGTTTATCGTAGCATCGGGGTTCAGTGGTAGAATGCTCGCCTGCCACGCGGGCGACCCGGGTTCGATTCCCGGCCGATGCATTTTTATTTTTCATATTATCTCATCTACTTATCTATCTACTTAAAACACACATGATAACTATTTGAAAAACCTTTTCCCATTTTCCCATCATCTTTATAAATCGAGTCAAAATATTTTTTTTCGGTCAATTTTTAAAAGTAAACTCTCTGTATAGTTTAATATATAGTTGTATGATTTTGAAAATATTTTGTTTTGTTGAAAATTTTGCAAATTCACAATAAATCAATATTTGATTCCAACTGAATTTTCTCAGTTTCTTTAAATGATAAATTTTTCAAATTATTTCCTCAACGACTTTCTTATAATTTCAAGTGTTTGAAAATTGTTTCCTAATAATAAAATGTCTTAATTAATTATGATTAGAAATGAAGTGTTTATCGTAGCATCGGTGGTTCAGTGGTAGAATGCTCGCCTGCCACGCGGGCGACCCGGGTTCGATTCCCGGCCGATGCATTTTTATTTTTCATATTATCTCATCTACTTATCTATCTACTTAAAACACACATGATAACTATTTGAAAAACCTTTTCCCATTTTCCCATCATCTTTATAAATCGAGTCAAAATATTTTTTTCGGTCAATTTTTAAAAGTAAACTCTCTGTATAGTTTAAATATATAGTTGTATGATTTTGAAAATATTTTGTTTTGTTGAAAATTTTGCAAATTCACAATAAATCAATATTTGATTCCAACTGAATTTTCTCAGTTTCTTTAAATGATAAATTTTTCAAATTATTTCCTCAACGACTTTCTTATAATTTCAAGTGTTTGAAAATTGTTTCCTAATAATAAAATGTCTTAATTAATTATGATTAGAAATGAAGTGTTTATCGTAGCATCGGTGGTTCAGTGGTAGAATGCTCGCCTGCCACGCGGGCGACCCGGGTTCGATTCCCGGCCGATGCATTTTTATTTTTCATATTATCTCATCTACTTATCTATCTACTTAAAACACACATGATAACTATTTGAAAAACCTTTTCCCATTTTCCCATCATCTTTATAAATCGAGTCAAAATATTTTTTTTCGGTCAATTTTTAAAAGTAAACTCTCTGTATAGTTTAAATATATAGTTGTATGATTTTGAAAATATTTTGTTTTGTTGAAAATTTTGCAAATTCACAATAAATCAATATTTGATTCCAACTGAATTTTCTCAGTTTCTTTAAATGATAAATTTTTCAAATTATTTCCTCAACGACTTTCTTATAATTTCAAGTGTTTGAAAATTGTTTCCTAATAATAAAATGTCTTAATTAATTATGATTAGAAATGAAGTGTTTATCGTAGCATCGGTGGTTCAGTGGTAGAATGCTCGCCTGCCACGCGGGCGACCCGGGTTCGATTCCCGGCCGATGCATTTTTATTTTTCATATTATCTCATCTACTTATCTATCTACTTAAAACACACATGATAACTATTTGAAAAACCTTTTCCCATTTTCCCATCATCTTTATAAATCGAGTCAAATATTTTTTTTTCGGTCAATTTTTAAAAGTAAACTCTCTGTATAGTTTAAATATATAGTTGTATGATTTTGAAAATATTTTGTTTTGTTGAAAATTTTGCAAATTCACAATAAATCAATATTTGATTCCAACTGAATTTTCTCAGTTTCTTTAAATGATAAATTTTTCAAATTATTTCCTCAACGACTTTCTTATAATTTCAAGTGTTTTGAAAATTGTTTCCTAATAATAAAATGTCTTAATTAATTATGATTAGAAATGAAGTGTTTATCGTAGCATCGGTGGTTCAGTGGTAGAATGCTCGCCTGCCACGCGGGCGACCCGGGTTCGATTCCCGGCCGATGCATTTTTATTTTTCATATTATCTCATCTACTTATCTATCTACTTAAAACACACATGATAACTATTTGAAAAACCTTTTCCCATTTTCCCATCATCTTTATAAATCGAGTCAAAATATTTTTTTTCGGTCAATTTTTAAAAGTAAACTCTCTGTATAGTTTAAATATATAGTTGTATGATTTTGAAAATATTTTGTTTTGTTGAAAATTTTGCAAATTCACAATAAATCAATATTTGATTCCAACTGAATTTTCTCAGTTTCTTTAAATGATAAATTTTTCAAATTATTTCCTCAACGACTTTCTTATAATTTCAAGTGTTTGAAAATTGTTTCCTAATAATAAAATGTCTTAATTAATTATGATTAGAAATGAAGTGTTTATCGTAGCATCGGTGGTTCAGTGGTAGAATGCTCGCCTGCCACGCGGGCGACCCGGGTTCGATTCCCGGCCGATGCATTTTTATTTTTCATATTATCTCATCTACTTATCTATCTACTTAAAACACACATGATAACTATTTGAAAAACCTTTTCCCATTTTCCCATCATCTTTATAAATCGAGTCAAAATATTTTTTTTCGGTCAATTTTTAAAAGTAAACTCTCTGTATAGTTTAAATATATAGTTGTATGATTTTGAAAATATTTTGTTTTGTTGAAAATTTTGCAAATTCACAATAAATCAATATTTGATTCCAACTGAATTTTCTCAGTTTCTTTAAATGATAAATTTTTCAAATTATTTCCTCAACGACTTTCTTATAATTTCAAGTGTTTGAAAATTGTTTCCTAATAATAAAATGTCTTAATTAATTATGATTAGAAATGAAGTGTTTATCGTAGCATCGGTGGTTCAGTGGTAGAATGCTCGCCTGCCACGCGGGCGACCCGGGTTCGATTCCCGGCCGATGCATTTTTATTTTTCATATTATCTCATCTACTTATCTATCTACTTAAAACACACATGAACTATTTGAAAAACCTTTTCCCATTTTCCCATCATCTTTAAATCGAGTCAAAATATTTTTTTTCGGTCAATTTTTAAAAGTAAACTCTCTGTATAGTTTAAATATATAGTTGTATGATTTTGAAAATATTTTGTTTTGTTGAAAATTTTGCAAATTCACAATAAATCAATATTTGATTCCAACTGAATTTTCTCAGTTTCTTTAAATGATAAATTTTTCAAATTATTTCCTCAACGACTTTCTTATAATTTCAAGTGTTTGAAAATTGTTTCCTAATAATAAAATGTCTTAATTAATTATGATTAGAAATGAAGTGTTTATCGTAGCATCGGTGGTTCAGTGGTAGAATGCTCGCCTGCCACGCGGGCGACCCGGGTTCGATTCCCGGCCGATGCATTTTTATTTTTCATATTATCTCATCTACTTATCTATCTACTTAAAACACACATGATAACTATTTGAAAAACCTTTTCCCATTTTCCCATCATCTTTATAAATCGAGTCAAAATATTTTTTTTCGGTCAATTTTTAAAAGTAAACTCTCTGTATAGTTTAAATATATAGTTGTATGATTTTGAAATATTTTGTTTTGTTGAAAATTTTGCAAATTCACAATAAATCAATATTTGATTCCAACTGAATTTTCTCAGTTTCTTTAAATGATAAATTTTTCAAATTATTTCCTCAACGACTTTCTTATAATTTCAAGTGTTTGAAAATTGTTTCCTAATAATAAAATGTCTTAATTAATTATGATTAGAAATGAAGTGTTTATCGTAGCATCGGTGGTTCAGTGGTAGAATGCTCGCCTGCCACGCGGGCGACCCGGGTTCGATTCCCGGCCGATGCATTTTTATTTTTCATATTATCTCATCTACTTATCTATCTACTTAAAACACACATGATAACTATTTGAAAAACCTTTTCCCATTTTCCCATCATCTTTATAAATCGAGTCAAAATATTTTTTTTCGGTCAATTTTTAAAAGTAAACTCTCTGTATAGTTTTAAATATATAGTTGTATGATTTTGAAAATATTTTGTTTTGTTGAAAATTTTGCAAATTCACAATAAATCAATATTTGATTCCAACTGAATTTTCTCAGTTTCTTTAAATGATAAATTTTTCAAATTATTTCCTCAACGACTTTCTTATAATTTCAAGTGTTTGAAAATTGTTTCCTAATAATAAAATGTCTTAATTAATTATGATTAGAAATGAAGTGTTTATCGTAGCATCGGTGGTTCAGTGGTAGAATGCTCGCCTGCCACGCGGGCGACCCGGGTTCGATTCCCGGCCGATGCATTTTTATTTTTCATATTATCTCATCTACTTATCTATCTACTTAAAACACACATGATAACTATTTGAAAAACCTTTTCCCATTTTCCCATCATCTTTATAAATCGAGTCAAAATATTTTTTTTCGGTCAATTTTTAAAAGTAAACTCTCTGTATAGTTTAAATATATAGTTGTATGATTTTGAAAATATTTTGTTTTGTTGAAAATTTTGCAAATTCACAATAAATCAATATTTGATTCCAACTGAATTTTCTCAGTTTCTTTAAATGATAAATTTTTCAAATTATTTCCTCAACGACTTTCTTATAATTTCAAGTGTTTGAAAATTGTTTCCTAATAATAAAATGTCTTAATTAATTATGATTAGAAATGAAGTGTTTATCGTAGCATCGGTGGTTCAGTGGTAGAATGCTCGCCTGCCACGCGGGCGACCCGGGTTCGATTCCCGGCCGATGCATTTTTATTTTTCATATTATCTCATCTACTTATCTATCTACTTAAAACACACATGATAACTATTTGAAAAACCTTTTCCCATTTTCCCATCATCTTTATAAATCGAGTCAAAATATTTTTTTTCGGTCAATTTTTAAAAGTAAACTCTCTGTATAGTTTAAATATATAGTTGTATGATTTTGAAAAATTTTGTTTTGTTGAAAATTTTGCAAATTCACAATAAATCAATATTTGATTCCAACTGAATTTTCTCAGTTTCTTTAAATGATAAATTTTTCAAATTATTTCCTCAACGACTTTCTTATAATTTCAAGTGTTTGAAAATTGTTTCCTAATAATAAAATGTCTTAATTAATTATGATTAGAAATGAAGTGTTTATCGTAGCATCGGTGGTTCAGTGGTAGAATGCTCGCCTGCCACGCGGGCGACCCGGGTTCGATTCCCGGCCGATGCATTTTTATTTTTCATATTATCTCATCTACTTATCTATCTACTTAAAACACACATGATAACTATTTGAAAAACCTTTTCCCATTTTCCCATCATCTTTATAAATCGAGTCAAAATATTTTTTTTCGGTCAATTTTTAAAAGTAAACTCTCTGTATAGTTTAAATATATAGTTGTATGATTTTGAAAATATTTTGTTTTGTTGAAAATTTTGCAAATTCACAATAAATCAATATTTGATTCCAACTGAATTTTCTCAGTTTCTTTAAATGATAAATTTTTCAAATTATTTCCTCAACGACTTTCTTATAATTTCAAGTGTTTGAAAATTGTTTCCTAATAATAAAATGTCTTAATTAATTATGATTAGAAATGAAGTGTTTATCGTAGCATCGGTGGTTCAGTGGTAGAATGCTCGCCTGCCACGCGGGCGACCCGGGTTCGATTCCCGGCCGATGCATTTTTATTTTTCATATTATCTCATCTACTTATCTATCTACTT
>JACMZG010001182.1:0-11828 GCA_018340805.1 Microvelia longipes | reverse complement strand
TGCAATATGTCTGGAACGAATCTAAAGTAGAAAACCGAAGTTTTCTCGTGTTTCCCACTGCTAAAATGCATGAAATAACACTGTTATATTGCTGAACATGTTAGGAAATAGATTGAAACAAATCTGCCGATGGCTTCTACAATTCTTGATGGAAATCGCTTATTTCTCTAATGTATTGTTTAAAGCGTATTTAAGTGCTTAAAATGATCAAAATAAGCATGAAAATCACTATTTTAATAACTGGATTTCGATCAGAGAACCACAGTAAATCACAAAGTACAACTTATGCAATATGTCTGGAACGAATCTAAAGTAGAAAACCGAAGTTTTCTCGTGTTTCCCACTGCTAAAATGCATGAAATAACACTGTTATATTGCTGAACATGTTAGGAAATAGATTGAAACAAATCTGCCGATGGCTTCTACAATTCTTGATGGAAATCGCTTATTTCTCTAATGTTATTGTTTAAAGCGTATTTAAGTGCTTAAAATGATCAAAATAAGCATGAAAATCACTATTTTAATAACTGGATTTCGATCAGAGAACCACAGTAAATCACACAAAGTACAACTTATGCAATATGTCTGGAACGAATCTAAAGTAGAAAACCGAAGTTTTCTCGTGCCCACTGCTAAAATGCATGAAATAACACTGTTATATTGCTGAACATGTTAGGAAATAGATTGAAACAAATCTGCCGATGGCTTCTACAATTCTTGATGGAAATCGCTTATTTCTCTAATGTTATTGTTTAAAGCGTATTTAAGTGCTTAAAATGATCAAAATAAGCATGAAAATCACTATTTTAATAACTGGATTTCGATCAGAGAACCACAGTAAATCACACAAAGTACAACTTATGCAATATGTCTGGAACGAATCTAAAGTAGAAAACCGAAGTTTTCTCGTGTTTCCCACTGCTAAAATGCATGAAATAACACTGTTATATTGCTGAACATGTTAGGAAATAGATTGAAACAAATCTGCCGATGGCTTCTACAATTCTTGATGGAAATCGCTTATTTCTCTAATGTTATTGTTTAAAGCGTATTTAAGTGCTTAAAATGATCAAAATAAGCATGAAAATCACTATTTTAATAACTGGATTTCGATCAGAGAACCACAGTAAATCACAAAGTACAACTTATGCAATATGTCTGGAACGAATCTAAAGTAGAAAACCGAAGTTTTCTCGTGTTTCCCACTGCTAAAATGCATGAAATAACACTGTTATATTGCTGAACATGTTAGGAAATAGATTGAAACAAATCTGCCGATGGCTTCTACAATTCTTGATGGAAATCGCTTATTTCTCTAATGTTATTGTTTAAAGCGTATTTAAGTGCTTAAAATGATCAAAATAAGCATGAAAATCACTATTTTAATAACTGGATTTCGATCAGAGAACCACAGTAAATCACACAAAGTACAACTTATGCAATATGTCTGGAACGAATCTAAAGTAGAAAACCGAAGTTTTCTCGTGTTTCCCACTGCTAAAATGCATGAAATAACACTGTTTATTGCTGAACATGTTAGGAAATAGATTGAAACAAATCTGCCGATGGCTTCTACAATTCTTGATGGAAATCGCTTATTTCTCTAATGTTATTGTTTAAAGCGTATTTAAGTGCTTAAAATGATCAAAATAAGCATGAAAATCACTATTTTAATAACTGGATTTCGATCAGAGAACCACAGTAAATCACACAAAGTACAACTTATGCAATATGTCTGGAACGAATCTAAAGTAGAAAACCGAAGTTTTCTCGTGTTTCCCACTGCTAAAATGCATGAAATAACACTGTTATATTGCTGAACATGTTAGGAAATAGATTGAAACAAATCTGCCGATGGCTTCTACAATTCTTGATGGAAATCGCTTATTTCTCTAATGTTATTGTTTAAAGCGTATTTAAGTGCTTAAAATGATCAAAATAAGCATGAAAATCACTATTTTAATAACTGGATTTCGATCAGAGAACCACAGTAAATCACACAAAGTACAACTTATGCAATATGTCTGGAACGAATCTAAAGTAGAAAACCGAAGTTTTCTCGTGTTTCCCACTGCTAAAATGCATGAAATAACACTGTTTATTGCTGAACATGTTAGGAAATAGATTGAAACAAATCTGCCGATGGCTTCTACAATTCTTGATGGAAATCGCTTATTTCTCTAATGTTATTGTTTAAAGCGTATTTAAGTGCTTAAAATGATCAAAATAAGCATGAAAATCACTATTTTAATAACTGGATTTCGATCAGAGAACCACAGTAAATCACACAAAGTACAACTTATGCAATATGTCTGGAACGAATCTAAAGTAGAAAACCGAAGTTTTCTCGTGTTTCCCACTGCTAAAATGCATGAAATAACACTGTTATATTGCTGAACATGTTAGGAAATAGATTGAAACAAATCTGCCGATGGCTTCTACAATTCTTGATGGAAATCGCTTATTTCTCTAATGTTATTGTTTAAAGCGTATTTAAGTGCTTAAAATGATCAAAATAAGCATGAAAATCACTATTTTAATAACTGGATTTCGATCAGAGAACCACAGTAAATCACACAAAGTACAACTTATGCAATATGTCTGGAACGAATCTAAAGTAGAAAACCGAAGTTTTCTCGTGTTTCCCACTGCTAAAATGCATGAAATAACACTGTTATATTGCTGAACATGTTAGGAAATAGATTGAAACAAATCTGCCGATGGCTTCTACAATTCTTGATGGAAATCGCTTATTTCTCTAATGTTATTGTTTAAAGCGTATTTAAGTGCTTAAAATGATCAAAATAAGCATGAAAATCACTATTTTAATAACTGGATTTCGATCAGAGAACCACAGTAAATCACACAAAGTACAACTTATGCAATATGTCTGGAACGAATCTAAAGTAGAAAACCGAAGTTTTCTCGTGTTTCCCACTGCTAAAATGCATGAAATAACACTGTTATATTGCTGAACATGTTAGGAAATAGATTGAAACAAATCTGCCGATGGCTTCTACAATTCTTGATGGAAATCGCTTATTTCTCTAATGTTATTGTTAAAGCGTATTTAAGTGCTTAAAATGATCAAAATAAGCATGAAAATCACTATTTTAATAACTGGATTTCGATCAGAGAACCACAGTAAATCACACAAAGTACAACTTATGCAATATGTCTGGAACGAATCTAAAGTAGAAAACCGAAGTTTTCTCGTGTTTCCCACTGCTAAAATGCATGAAATAACACTGTTATATTGCTGAACATGTTAGGAAATAGATTGAAACAAATCTGCCGATGGCTTCTACAATTCTTGATGGAAATCGCTTATTTCTCTAATGTTATTGTTTAAAGCGTATTTAAGTGCTTAAAATGATCAAAATAAGCATGAAAATCACTATTTTAATAACTGGATTTCGATCAGAGAACCACAGTAAATCACACAAAGTACAACTTATGCAATATGTCTGGAACGAATCTAAAGTAGAAAACCGAAGTTTTCTCGTGTTTCCCACTGCTAAAATGCATGAAATAACACTGTTATATTGCTGAACATGTTAGGAAATAGATTGAAACAAATCTGCCGATGGCTTCTACAATTCTTGATGGAAATCGCTTATTTCTCTAATGTTATTGTTTTAAAGCGTATTTAAGTGCTTAAAATGATCAAAATAAGCATGAAAATCACTATTTTAATAACTGGATTTCGATCAGAGAACCACAGTAAATCACACAAAGTACAACTTATGCAATATGTCTGGAACGAATCTAAAGTAGAAAACCGAAGTTTTCTCGTGTTTTCCCACTGCTAAAATGCATGAAATAACACTGTTATATTGCTGAACATGTTAGGAAATAGATTGAAACAAATCTGCCGATGGCTTCTACAATTCTTGATGGAAATCGCTTATTTCTCTAATGTTATTGTTTAAAGCGTATTTAAGTGCTTAAAATGATCAAAATAAGCATGAAAATCACTATTTTAATAACTGGATTTCGATCAGAGAACCACAGTAAATCACACAAAGTACAACTTATGCAATATGTCTGGAACGAATCTAAAGTAGAAAACCGAAGTTTTCTCGTGTTTCCCACTGCTAAAATGCATGAAATAACACTGTTATATTGCTGAACATGTTAGGAAATAGATTGAAACAAATCTGCCGATGGCTTCTACAATTCTTGATGGAAATCGCTTATTTCTCTAATGTTATTGTTTAAAGCGTATTTAAGTGCTTAAAATGATCAAAATAAGCATGAAAATCACTATTTTAATAACTGGATTTCGATCAGAGAACCACAGTAAATCACACAAAGTACAACTTATGCAATATGTCTGGAACGAATCTAAAGTAGAAAACCGAAGTTTTCTCGTGTTTCCCACTGCTAAAATGCATGAAATAACACTGTTATATTGCTGAACATGTTAGGAAATAGATTGAAACAAATCTGCCGATGGCTTCTACAATTCTTGATGGAAATCGCTTATTTCTCTAATGTTATTGTTTAAAGCGTATTTAAGTGCTTAAAATGATCAAAATAAGCATGAAAATCACTATTTTAATAACTGGATTTCGATCAGAGAACCACAGTAAATCACACAAAGTACAACTTATGCAATATGTCTGGAACGAATCTAAAGTAGAAAACCGAAGTTTTCTCGTGTTTTCCACTGCTAAAATGCATGAAATAACACTGTTATATTGCTGAACATGTTAGGAAATAGATTGAAACAAATCTGCCGATGGCTTCTACAATTCTTGATGGAAATCGCTTATTTCTCTAATGTTATTGTTTAAAGCGTATTTAAGTGCTTAAAATGATCAAAATAAGCATGAAAATCACTATTTTAATAACTGGATTTCGATCAGAGAACCACAGTAAATCACACAAAGTACAACTTATGCAATATGTCTGGAACGAATCTAAAGTAGAAAACCGAAGTTTTCTCGTGTTTCCCACTGCTAAAATGCATGAAATAACACTGTTATATTGCTGAACATGTTAGGAAATAGATTGAAACAAATCTGCCGATGGCTTCTACAATTCTTGATGGAAATCGCTTATTTCTCTAATGTTATTGTTTAAAGCGTATTTAAGTGCTTAAAATGATCAAAATAAGCATGAAAATCACTATTTTAATAACTGGATTTCGATCAGAGAACCACAGTAAATCACACAAAGTACAACTTATGCAATATGTCTGGAACGAATCTAAAGTAGAAAACCGAAGTTTTCTCGTGTTTCCCACTGCTAAAATGCATGAAATAACACTGTTATATTGCTGAACATGTTAGGAAATAGATTGAAACAAATCTGCCGATGGCTTCTACAATTCTTGATGGAAATCGCTTATTTCTCTAATGTTATTGTTTAAAGCGTATTTAAGTGCTTAAAATGATCAAAATAAGCATGAAAATCACTATTTTAATAACTGGATTTCGATCAGAGAACCACAGTAAATCACACAAAGTACAACTTATGCAATATGTCTGGAACGAATCTAAAGTAGAAAACCGAAGTTTTCTCGTGTTTCCCACTGCTAAAATGCATGAAATAACACTGTTATATTGCTGAACATGTTAGGAAATAGATTGAAACAAATCTGCCGATGGCTCTACAATTCTTGATGGAAATCGCTTATTTCTCTAATGTTATTGTTTAAAGCGTTTTAAGTGCTTAAAATGATCAAAATAAGCATGAAAATCACTATTTTAATAACTGGATTTCGATCAGAGAACCACAGTAAATCACACAAAGTACAACTTATGCAATATGTCTGGAACGAATCTAAAGTAGAAAACCGAAGTTTTCTCGTGTTTCCCACTGCTAAAATGCATGAAATAACACTGTTATATTGCTGAACATGTTAGGAAATAGATTGAAACAAATCTGCCGATGGCTTCTACAATTCTTGATGGAAATCGCTTATTTCTCTAATGTTATTGTTTAAAGCGTATTTAAGTGCTTAAAATGATCAAAATAAGCATGAAAATCACTATTTTAATAACTGGATTTCGATCAGAGAACCACAGTAAATCACACAAAGTACAACTTATGCAATATGTCTGGAACGAATCTAAAGTAGAAAACCGAAGTTTTCTCGTGTTTCCCACTGCTAAAATGCATGAAATAACACTGTTATATTGCTGAACATGTTAGGAAATAGATTGAAACAAATCTGCCGATGGCTTCTACAATTCTTGATGGAAATCGCTTATTTCTCTAATGTTATTGTTTAAAGCGTATTTAAGTGCTTAAAATGATCAAAATAAGCATGAAAATCACTATTTTAATAACTGGATTTCGATCAGAGAACCACAGTAAAATCACAAAGTACAACTTATGCAATATGTCTGGAACGAATCTAAAGTAGAAAACCGAAGTTTTCTCGTGTTTCCCACTGCTAAAATGCATGAAATAACACTGTTATATTGCTGAACATGTTAGGAAATAGATTGAAACAAATCTGCCGATGGCTTCTACAATTCTTGATGGAAATCGCTTATTTCTCTAATGTTATTGTTTAAAGCGTATTTAAGTGCTTAAAATGATCAAAATAAGCATGAAAATCACTATTTTAATAACTGGATTTCGATCAGAGAACCACAGTAAATCACACAAAGTACAACTTATGCAATATGTCTGGAACGAATCTAAAGTAGAAAACCGAAGTTTTTCGTGTTTCCCACTGCTAAAATGCATGAAATAACACTGTTATATTGCTGAACATGTTAGGAAATAGATTGAAACAAATCTGCCGATGGCTTCTACAATTCTTGATGGAAATCGCTTATTTCTCTAATGTTATTGTTTAAAGCGTATTTAAGTGCTTAAAATGATCAAAATAAGCATGAAAATCACTATTTTAATAACTGGATTTCGATCAGAGAACCACAGTAAATCACACAAAGTACAACTTATGCAATATGTCTGGAACGAATCTAAAGTAGAAAACCGAAGTTTTCTCGTGTTTCCCACTGCTAAAATGCATGAAATAACACTGTTATATTGCTGAACATGTTAGGAAATAGATTGAAACAAATCTGCCGATGGCTTCTACAATTCTTGATGGAAATCGCTTATTTCTCTAATGTTATTGTTTAAAGCGTATTTAAGTGCTTAAAATGATCAAAATAAGCATGAAAATCACTATTTTAATAACTGGATTTCGATCAGAGAACCACAGTAAATCACACAAAGTACAACTTATGCAATATGTCTGGAACGAATCTAAAGTAGAAAACCGAAGTTTTCTCGTGTTTCCCACTGCTAAAATGCATGAAATAACACTGTTATATTGCTGAACATGTTAGGAAATAGATTGAAACAAATCTGCCGATGGCTTCTACAATTCTTGATGGAAATCGCTTATTTCTCTAATGTTATTGTTTAAAGCGTATTTAAGTGCTTAAAATGATCAAAATAAGCATGAAAATCACTATTTTAATAACTGGATTTCGATCAGAGAACCACAGTAAATCACACAAAGTACAACTTATGCAATATGTCTGGAACGAATCTAAAGTAGAAAACCGAAGTTTTCTCGTGTTTCCCACTGCTAAAATGCATGAAATAACACTGTTATATTGCTGAACATGTTAGGAAATAGATTGAAACAAATCTGCCGATGGCTTCTACAATTCTTGATGGAAATCGCTTATTTCTCTAATGTTATTGTTTAAAGCGTATTTAAGTGCTTAAAATGATCAAAATAAGCATGAAAATCACTATTTTAATAACTGGATTTCGATCAGAGAACCACAGTAAATCACACAAAGTACAACTTATGCAATATGTCTGGAACGAATCTAAAGTAGAAAACCGAAGTTTTCTCGTGTTTCCCACTGCTAAAATGCATGAAATAACACTGTTATATTGCTGAACATGTTAGGAAATAGATTGAAACAAATCTGCCGATGGCTTCTACAATTCTTGATGGAAATCGCTTATTTCTCTAATGTTATTGTTTAAAGCGTATTTAAGTGCTTAAAATGATCAAAATAAGCATGAAAATCACTATTTTAATAACTGGATTTCGATCAGAGAACCACAGTAAATCACACAAAGTACAACTTATGCAATATGTCTGGAACGAATCTAAAGTAGAAAACCGAAGTTTTCTCGTGTTTCCCACTGCTAAAATGCATGAAATAACACTGTTATATTGCTGAACATGTTAGGAAATAGATTGAAACAAATCTGCCGATGGCTTCTACAATTCTTGATGGAAATCGCTTATTTCTCTAATGTTATTGTTTAAAGCGTATTTAAGTGCTTAAAATGATCAAAATAAGCATGAAAATCACTATTTTAATAACTGGATTTCGATCAGAGAACCACAGTAAATCACACAAAGTACAACTTATGCAATATGTCTGGAACGAATCTAAAGTAGAAAACCGAAGTTTTCTCGTGTTTCCCACTGCTAAAATGCATGAAATAACACTGTTATATTGCTGAACATGTTAGGAAATAGATTGAAACAAATCTGCCGATGGCTTCTACAATTCTTGATGGAAATCGCTTATTTCTCTAATGTTATTGTTTAAAGCGTATTTAAGTGCTTAAAATGATCAAAATAAGCATGAAAATCACTATTTTAATAACTGGATTTCGATCAGAGAACCACAGTAAATCACACAAAGTACAACTTATGCAATATGTCTGGAACGAATCTAAAGTAGAAAACCGAAGTTTTCTCGTGTTTCCCACTGCTAAAATGCATGAAATAACACTGTTATATTGCTGAACATGTTAGGAAATAGATTGAACAAATCTGCCGATGGCTTCTACAATTCTTGATGGAAATCGCTTATTTCTCTAATGTTATTGTTTAAAGCGTATTTAAGTGCTTAAAATGATCAAAATAAGCATGAAAATCACTATTTTAATAACTGGATTTCGATCAGAGAACCACAGTAAATCACACAAAGTACAACTTATGCAATATGTCTGGAACGAATCTAAAGTAGAAAACCGAAGTTTTCTCGTGTTTCCCACTGCTAAAATGCATGAAATAACACTGTTATATTGCTGAACATGTTAGGAAATAGATTGAAACAAATCTGCCGATGGCTTCTACAATTCTTGATGGAAATCGCTTATTTCTCTAATGTTATTGTTTAAAGCGTATTTAAGTGCTTAAAATGATCAAAATAAGCATGAAAATCACTATTTTAATAACTGGATTTCGATCAGAGAACCACAGTAAATCACACAAAGTACAACTTATGCAATATGTCTGGAACGAATCTAAAGTAGAAAACCGAAGTTTTCTCGTGTTTCCCACTGCTAAAATGCATGAAATAACACTGTTATATTGCTGAACATGTTAGGAAATAGATTGAAACAAATCTGCCGATGGCTTCTACAATTCTTGATGGAAATCGCTTATTTCTCTAATGTTATTGTTTAAAGCGTATTTAAGTGCTTAAAATGATCAAAATAAGCATGAAAATCACTATTTTAATAACTGGATTTCGATCAGAGAACCACAGTAAATCACACAAAGTACAACTTATGCAATATGTCTGGAACGAATCTAAAGTAGAAAACCGAAGTTTTCTCGTGTTTCCCACTGCTAAAATGCATGAAATAACACTGTTATATTGCTGAACATGTTAGGAAATAGATTGAAACAAATCTGCCGATGGCTTCTACAATTCTTGATGGAAATCGCTTATTTCTCTAATGTTATTGTTTAAAGCGTATTTAAGTGCTTAAAATGATCAAAATAAGCATGAAAATCACTATTTTAATAACTGGATTTCGATCAGAGAACCACAGTAAATCACACAAAGTACAACTTATGCAATATGTCTGGAACGAATCTAAAGTAGAAAACCGAAGTTTTCTCGTGTTTCCCACTGCTAAAATGCATGAAATAACACTGTTATATTGCTGAACATGTTAGGAAATAGATTGAAACAAATCTGCCGATGGCTTCTACAATTCTTGATGGAAATCGCTTATTTCTCTAATGTTATTGTTTAAAGCGTATTTAAGTGCTTAAAATGATCAAAATAAGCATGAAAATCACTATTTTAATAACTGGATTTCGATCAGAGAACCACAGTAAATCACACAAAGTACAACTTATGCAATATGTCTGGAACGAATCTAAAGTAGAAAACCGAAGTTTTCTCGTGTTTCCCACTGCTAAAATGCATGAAATAACACTGTTATATTGCTGAACATGTTAGGAAATAGATTGAAACAAATCTGCCGATGGCTTCTACAATTCTTGATGGAAATCGCTTATTTCTCTAATGTTATTGTTTAAAGCGTATTTAAGTGCTTAAAATGATCAAAATAAGCATGAAAATCACTATTTTAATAACTGGATTTCGATCAGAGAACCACAGTAAATCACACAAAGTACAACTTATGCAATATGTCTGGAACGAATCTAAAGTAGAAAACCGAAGTTTTCGTGTTTCCCACTGCTAAAATGCATGAAATAACACTGTTATATTGCTGAACATGTTAGGAAATAGATTGAAACAAATCTGCCGATGGCTTCTACAATTCTTGATGGAAATCGCTTATTTCTCTAATGTTATTGTTTAAAGCGTATTTAAGTGCTTAAAATGATCAAAATAAGCATGAAAATCACTATTTTAATAACTGGATTTCGATCAGAGAACCACAGTAAATCACACAAAGTACAACTTATGCAATATGTCTGGAACGAATCTAAAGTAGAAAACCGAAGTTTTCTCGTGTTTCCCACTGCTAAAATGCATGAAATAACACTGTTATATTGCTGAACATGTTAGGAAATAGATTGAAACAAATCTGCCGATGGCTTCTACAATTCTTGATGGAAATCGCTTATTTCTCTAATGTTATTGTTTAAAGCGTATTTAAGTGCTTAAAATGATCAAAATAAGCATGAAAATCACTATTTTAATAACTGGATTTCGATCAGAGAACCACAGTAAATCACACAAAGTACAACTTATGCAATATGTCTGGAACGAATCTAAAGTAGAAAACCGAAGTTTTCTCGTGTTTCCCACTGCTAAAATGCATGAAATAACACTGTTATATTGCTGAACATGTTAGGAAATAGATTGAAACAAATCTGCCGATGGCTTCTACAATTCTTGATGGAAATCGCTTATTTCTCTAATGTTATTGTTTAAAGCGTATTTAAGTGCTTAAAATGATCAAAATAAGCATGAAAATCACTATTTTAATAACTGGATTTCGATCAGAGAACCACAGTAAATCACACAAAGTACAACTTATGCAATATGTCTGGAACGAATCTAAAGTAGAAAACCGAAGTTTTCTCGTGTTTCCCACTGCTAAAATGCATGAAATAACACTGTTATATTGCTGAACATGTTAGGAAATAGATTGAAACAAATCTGCCGATGGCTTCTACAATTCTTGATGGAAATCGCTTATTTCTCTAATGTTATTGTTTAAAGCGTATTTAAGTGCTTAAAATGATCAAAATAAGCATGAAAATCACTATTTTAATAACTGGATTTCGATCAGAGAACCACAGTAAATCACACAAAGTACAACTTATGCAATATGTCTGGAACGAATCTAAAGTAGAAAACCGAAGTTTTCTCGTGTTTCCCACTGCTAAAATGCATGAAATAACACTGTTATATTGCTGAACATGTTAGGAAATAGATTGAAACAAATCTGCCGATGGCTTCTACAATTCTTGATGGAAATCGCTTATTTCTCTAATGTTATTGTTTAAAGCGTATTTAAGTGCTTAAAATGATCAAAATAAGCATGAAAATCACTATTTTAATAACTGGATTTCGATCAGAGAACCACAGTAAATCACACAAAGTACA
>JACMZG010001181.1:0-11847 GCA_018340805.1 Microvelia longipes | reverse complement strand
AGGGATACTTTGTTTAAAATTTTTTGTCGCATTACTTAACAAGCATGGAATTAATCACGTGGAAGGACATACTGATCGATATGATCAAACGATTGCGTTCCTAAATCCCTTGCGCACACACAAAATAACAATATATATAGTAATGTCGAAACATCATAATTATCAAAAATTATGACTGATAATAAAGAAATCTGTTTCAAGTTGATTGCTAACAAGGATAAAGATAAGGATACTTTGTTTAAAAATTTTGTCGCATTACTTAACAAGCATGGAATTAATCACGTGGAAGGACATACTGATCGATATGATCAAACGATTGCGTTCCTAAATCCCTTGCGCACACACACAAAATAACAATATATATAGTAATGTCGAAACATCATAATTATCAAAAATTATGACTGATAATAAAGAAATCTGTTTCAAGTTGATTGCTAACAAGGATAAAGATAAGGATACTTTGTTTAAAAATTTTGTCGCATTACTTAACAAGCATGGAATTAATCACGTGGAAGGACATACTGATCGATATGATCAAACGATTGCGTTCCTAAATCCCTTGCGCACACACACAAAATAACAATATATATAGTAATGTCGAAACATCATAATTTCAAAAATTATGACTGATAATAAAGAAATCTGTTTCAAGTTGATTGCTAACAAGGATAAAGATAAGGATACTTTGTTTAAAAATTTTGTCGCATTACTTAACAAGCATGGAATTAATCACGTGGAAGGACATACTGATCGATATGATCAAACGATTGCGTTCCTAAATCCCTTGCGCACACACACAAAATAACAATATATATAGTAATGTCGAAACATCATAATTATCAAAAATTATGACTGATAATAAAGAAATCTGTTTCAAGTTGATTGCTAACAAGGATAAAGATAAGGATACTTTGTTTAAAAATTTTGTCGCATTACTTAACAAGCATGGAATTAATCACGTGGAAGGACATACTGATCGATATGATCAAACGATTGCGTTCCTAAATCCCTTGCGCACACACACAAAATAACAATATATATAGTAATGTCGAAACATCATAATTATCAAAAATTATGACTGATAATAAAGAAATCTGTTTCAAGTTGATTGCTAACAAGGATAAAGATAAGGATACTTTGTTAAAATTTTGTCGCATTACTTAACAAGCATGGAATTAATCACGTGGAAGGACATACTGATCGATATGATCAAACGATTGCGTTCCTAAATCCCTTGCGCACACACACAAAATAACAATATATATAGTAATGTCGAAACATCATAATTATCAAAAATTATGACTGATAATAAAGAAATCTGTTTCAAGTTGATTGCTAACAAGGATAAAGATAAGGATACTTTGTTTAAAAATTTTGTCGCATTACTTAACAAGCATGGAATTAATCACGTGGAAGGACATACTGATCGATATGATCAAACGATTGCGTTCCTAAATCCCTTGCGCACACACACAAAATAACAATATATATAGTAATGTCGAAACATCATAATTATCAAAAATTATGACTGATAATAAAGAAATCTGTTTCAAGTTGATTGCTAACAAGGATAAAGATAAGGATACTTTGTTTAAAAATTTTGTCGCATTACTTAACAAGCATGGAATTAATCACGTGGAAGGACATACTGATCGATATGATCAAACGATTGCGTTCCTAAATCCCTTGCGCACAACACACAAAATAACAATATATATAGTAATGTCGAAACATCATAATTATCAAAAATTATGACTGATAATAAAGAAATCTGTTTCAAGTTGATTGCTAACAAGGATAAAGATAAGGATACTTTGTTTAAAAATTTTGTCGCATTACTTAACAAGCATGGAATTAATCACGTGGAAGGACATACTGATCGATATGATCAAACGATTGCGTTCCTAAATCCCTTGCGCACACACACAAAATAACAATATATATAGTAATGTCGAAACATCATAATTATCAAAATTATGACTGATAATAAAGAAATCTGTTTCAAGTTGATTGCTAACAAGGATAAAGATAAGGATACTTTGTTTAAAAATTTTGTCGCATTACTTAACAAGCATGGAATTAATCACGTGGAAGGACATACTGATCGATATGATCAAACGATTGCGTTCCTAAATCCCTTGCGCACACACACAAAATAACAATATATATAGTAATGTCGAAACATCATAATTATCAAAAATTATGACTGATAATAAAGAAATCTGTTTCAAGTTGATTGCTAACAAGGATAAAGATAAGGATACTTTGTTTAAAAATTTTGTCGCATTACTTAACAAGCATGGAATTAATCACGTGGAAGGACATACTGATCGATATGATCAAACGATTGCGTTCCTAAATCCCTTGCGCACACACACAAAATAACAATATATATAGTAATGTCGAAACATCATAATTATCAAAAATTATGACTGATAATAAAGAAATCTGTTTCAAGTTGATTGCTAACAAGGATAAAGATAAGGATACTTTGTTTAAAAATTTTGTCGCATTACTTAACAAGCATGGAATTAATCACGTGGAAGGACATACTGATCGATATGATCAAACGATTGCGTTCCTAAATCCCTTGCGCACACACACAAAATAACAATATATATAGTAATGTCGAAACATCATAATTATCAAAAATTATGACTGATAATAAAGAAATCTGTTTCAAGTTGATTGCTAACAAGGATAAAGATAAGGATACTTTGTTTAAAAATTTTGTCGCATTACTTAACAAGCATGGAATTAATCACGTGGAAGGACATACTGATCGATATGATCAAACGATTGCGTTCCTAAATCCCTTGCGCACACACACACAAAATAACAATATATATAGTAATGTCGAAACATCATAATTATCAAAAATTATGACTGATAATAAAGAAATCTGTTTCAAGTTGATTGCTAACAAGGATAAAGATAAGGATACTTTGTTTAAAAATTTTGTCGCATTACTTAACAAGCATGGAATTAATCACGTGGAAGGACATACTGATCGATATGATCAAACGATTGCGTTCCTAAATCCCTTGCGCACACACACAAAATAACAATATATATAGTAATGTCGAAACATCATAATTATCAAAAATTATGACTGATAATAAAAAATCTGTTTCAAGTTGATTGCTAACAAGGATAAAGATAAGGAACTTTGTTTAAAAATTTTGTCGCATTACTTAACAAGCATGGAATTAATCACGTGGAAGGACATACTGATCGATATGATCAAACGATTGCGTTCCTAAATCCCTTGCGCACACACACAAAATAACAATATATATAGTAATGTCGAAACATCATAATTATCAAAAATTATGACTGATAATAAAGAAATCTGTTTCAAGTTGATTGCTAACAAGGATAAAGATAAGGATACTTTGTTTAAAAATTTTGTCGCATTACTTAACAAGCATGGAATTAATCACGTGGAAGGACATACTGATCGATATGATCAAACGATTGCGTTCCTAAATCCCTTGCGCACACACACACAAAATAACAATATATATAGTAATGTCGAAACATCATAATTATCAAAAATTATGACTGATAATAAAGAAATCTGTTTCAAGTTGATTGCTAACAAGGATAAAGATAAGGATACTTTGTTTAAAAATTTTGTCGCATTACTTAACAAGCATGGAATTAATCACGTGGAAGGACATACTGATCGATATGATCAAACGATTGCGTTCCTAAATCCCTTGCGCACACACACAAAATAACAATATATATAGTAATGTCGAAACATCATAATTATCAAAAATTATGACTGATAATAAAGAAATCTGTTTCAAGTTGATTGCTAACAAGGATAAAGATAAGGATACTTTGTTTAAAAATTTTGTCGCATTACTTAACAAGCATGGAATTAATCACGTGGAAGGACATACTGATCGATATGATCAAACGATTGCGTTCCTAAATCCCTTGCGCACACACACAAAATAACAATATATATAGTAATGTCGAAACATCATAATTATCAAAAATTATGACTGATAATAAAGAAATCTGTTTCAAGTTGATTGCTAACAAGGATAAAGATAAGGATACTTTGTTTAAAAATTTTGTCGCATTACTTAACAAGCATGGAATTAATCACGTGGAAGGACATACTGATCGATATGATCAAACGATTGCGTTCCTAAATCCCTTGCGCACACACACAAAATAACAATATATATAGTAATGTCGAAACATCATAATTATCAAAAATTATGACTGATAATAAAGAAATCTGTTTCAAGTTGATTGCTAACAAGGATAAAGATAAGGATACTTTGTTTAAAAATTTTGTCGCATTACTTAACAAGCATGGAATTAATCACGTGGAAGGACATACTGATCGATATGATCAAACGATTGCGTTCCTAAATCCCTTGCGCACACACACAAAATAACATATATATAGTAATGTCGAAACATCATAATTATCAAAAATTATGACTGATAATAAGAAATCTGTTTCAAGTTGATTGCTAACAAGGATAAAGATAAGGATACTTTGTTTAAAAATTTTGTCGCATTACTTAACAAGCATGGAATTAATCACGTGGAAGGACATACTGATCGATATGATCAAACGATTGCGTTCCTAAATCCCTTGCGCACACACACAAAATAACAATATATATAGTAATGTCGAAACATCATAATTATCAAAAATT
Source organism: Microvelia longipes (assembly GCA_018340805.1). Classification (NCBI taxonomy): domain Eukaryota; kingdom Metazoa; phylum Arthropoda; class Insecta; order Hemiptera; family Veliidae; genus Microvelia; species Microvelia longipes. Next base: position 7,159 of record JACMZG010001181.1, on the reverse strand, counting down.
ATGACTGATAATAAAGAAATCTGTTTCAAGTTGATTGCTAACAAGGATAAAGATAAGGATACTTTGTTTAAAAATTTTGTCGCATTACTTAACAAGCATGGAATTAATCACGTGGAAGGACATACTGATCGATATGATCAAACGATTGCGTTCCTAAATCCCTTGCGCACACACACAAAATAACAATATATATAGTAATGTCGAAACATCATAATTATCAAAAATTATGACTGATAATAAAGAAATCTGTTTCAAGTTGATTGCTAACAAGGATAAAGATAAGGATACTTTGTTTAAAAATTTTGTCGCATTACTTAACAAGCATGGAATTAATCACGTGGAAGGACATACTGATCGATATGATCAAACGATTGCGTTCCTAAATCCCTTGCGCACACACACAAAATAACAATATATATATAGTATGTCGAAACATCATAATTATCAAAAATTATGACTGATAATAAAGAAATCTGTTTCAAGTTGATTGCTAACAAGGATAAAGATAAGGATACTTTGTTTAAAAATTTTGTCGCATTACTTAACAAGCATGGAATTAATCACGTGGAAGGACATACTGATCGATATGATCAAACGATTGCGTTCCTAAATCCCTTGCGCACACACACAAAATAACAATATATATAGTAATGTCGAAACATCATAATTATCAAAAATTATGACTGATAATAAAGAAATCTGTTTCAAGTTGATTGCTAACAAGGATAAAGATAAGGATACTTTGTTTAAAAATTTTGTCGCATTACTTAACAAGCATGGAATTAATCACGTGGAAGGACATACTGATCGATATGATCAAACGATTGCGTTCCTAAATCCCTTGCGCACACACACAAAATAACAATATATATAGTAATGTCGAAACATCATAATTATCAAAAATTATGACTGATAATAAAGAAATCTGTTTCAAGTTGATTGCTAACAAGGATAAAGATAAGGATACTTTGTTTAAAAATTTTGTCGCATTACTTAACAAGCATGGAATTAATCACGTGGAAGGACATACTGATCGATATGATCAAACGATTGCGTTCCTAAATCCCTTGCGCACACACACAAAATAACAATATATATAGTAATGTCGAAACATCATAATTATCAAAAATTATGACTGATAATAAAGAAATCTGTTTCAAGTTTGATTGCTAACAAGGATAAAGATAAGGATACTTTGTTTAAAAATTTTGTCGCATTACTTAACAAGCATGGAATTAATCACGTGGAAGGACATACTGATCGATATGATCAAACGATTGCGTTCCTAAATCCCTTGCGCACACACACAAAATAACAATATATATAGTAATGTCGAAACATCATAATTATCAAAAATTATGACTGATAATAAAGAAATCTGTTTCAAGTTGATTGCTAACAAGGATAAAGATAAGGATACTTTGTTTAAAAATTTTGTCGCATTACTTAACAAGCATGGAATTAATCACGTGGAAGGACATACTGATCGATATGATCAAACGATTGCGTTCCTAAATCCCTTGCGCACACACACAAAATAACAATATATATAGTAATGTCGAAACATCATAATTATCAAAAATTATGACTGATAATAAAGAAATCTGTTTCAAGTTGATTGCTAACAAGGATAAAGATAAGGATACTTTGTTTAAAAATTTTGTCGCATTACTTAACAAGCATGGAATTAATCACGTGGAAGGACATACTGATCGATATGATCAAACGATTGCGTTCCTAAATCCCTTGCGCACACACACAAAATAACAATATATATAGTAATGTCGAAACATCATAATTATCAAAAATTATGACTGATAATAAAGAAATCTGTTTCAAGTTGATTGCTAACAAGGATAAAGATAAGGATACTTGTTTAAAAATTTTGTCGCATTACTTAACAAGCATGGAATTAATCACGTGGAAGGACATACTGATCGATATGATCAAACGATTGCGTTCCTAAATCCCTTGCGCACACACACAAAAATAACAATATATATAGTAATGTCGAAACATCATAATTATCAAAAATTATGACTGATAATAAAGAAATCTGTTTCAAGTTGATTGCTAACAAGGATAAAGATAAGGATACTTTGTTTAAAAATTTTGTCGCATTACTTAACAAGCATGGAATTAATCACGTGGAAGGACATACTGATCGATATGATCAAACGATTGCGTTCCTAAATCCCTTGCGCACACACACAAAATAACAATATATATAGTAATGTCGAAACATCATAATTATCAAAAATTATGACTGATAATAAAGAAATCTGTTTCAAGTTGATTGCTAACAAGGATAAAGATAAGGATACTTTGTTTAAAAATTTTGTCGCATTACTTAACAAGCATGGAATTAATCACGTGGAAGGACATACTGATCGATATGATCAAACGATTGCGTTCCTAAATCCCTTGCGCACACACACAAATAACAATATATATAGTAATGTCGAAACATCATAATTATCAAAAATTATGACTGATAATAAAGAAATCTGTTTCAAGTTGATTGCTAACAAGGATAAAGATAAGGATACTTTGTTTAAAAATTTTGTCGCATTACTTAACAAGCATGGAATTAATCACGTGGAAGGACATACTGATCGATATGATCAAACGATTGCGTTCCTAAATCCCTTGCGCACACACACAAAATAACAATATATATAGTAATGTCGAAACATCATAATTATCAAAAATTATGACTGATAATAAAGAAATCTGTTTCAAGTTGATTGCTAACAAGGATAAAGATAAGGATACTTTGTTTAAAAATTTTGTCGCATTACTTAACAAGCATGGAATTAATCACGTGGAAGGACATACTGATCGATATGATCAAACGATTGCGTTCCTAAATCCCTTGCGCACACACACAAAATAACAATATATATAGTAATGTCGAAACATCATAATTATCAAAAATTATGACTGATAATAAAGAAATCTGTTTCAAGTTGATTGCTAACAAGGATAAAGATAAGGATACTTTGTTTAAAAATTTTGTCGCATTACTTAACAAGCATGGAATTAATCACGTGGAAGGACATACTGATCGATATGATCAAACGATTGCGTTCCTAAATCCCTTGCGCACACACACAAAATAACAATATATATAGTAATGTCGAAACATCATAATTATCAAAAATTATGACTGATAATAAAGAAATCTGTTTCAAGTTGATTGCTAACAAGGATAAAGATAAGGATACTTTGTTTAAAAATTTTGTCGCATTACTTAACAAGCATGGAATTAATCACGTGGAAGGACATACTGATCGATATGATCAAACGATTGCGTTCCTAAATCCCTTGCGCACACACACAAAATAACAATATATATAGTAATGTCGAAACATCATAATTATCAAAAATTATGACTGATAATAAAGAAATCTGTTTCAAGTTGATTGCTAACAAGGATAAAGATAAGGATACTTTGTTTAAAAATTTTGTCGCATTACTTAACAAGCATGGAATTAATCACGTGGAAGGACATACTGATCGATATGATCAAACGATTGCGTTCCTAAATCCCTTGCGCACACACACAAAATAACAATATATATAGTAATGTCGAAACATCATAATTATCAAAAATTATGACTGATAATAAAGAAATCTGTTTCAAGTTGATTGCTAACAAGGATAAAGATAAGGATACTTTGTTTAAAAATTTTGTCGCATTACTTAACAAGCATGGAATTAATCACGTGGAAGGACATACTGATCGATATGATCAAACGATTGCGTTCCTAAATCCCTTGCGCACACACACAAAATAACAATATATATAGTAATGTCGAAACATCATAATTATCAAAAATTATGACTGATAATAAAGAAATCTGTTTCAAGTTGATTGCTAACAAGGATAAAGATAAGGATACTTTGTTTAAAAATTTTGTCGCATTACTTAACAAGCATGGAATTAATCACGTGGAAGGACATACTGATCGATATGATCAAACGATTGCGTTCCTAAATCCCTTGCGCACACACACAAAATAACAATATATATAGTAATGTCGAAACATCATAATTATCAAAAATTATGACTGATAATAAAGAAATCTGTTTCAAGTTGATTGCTAACAAGGATAAAGATAAGGATACTTTGTTTAAAAATTTTGTCGCATTACTTAACAAGCATGGAATTAATCACGTGGAAGGACATACTGATCGATATGATCAAACGATTGCGTTCCTAAATCCCTTGCGCACACACACAAAATAAACAATATATATAGTAATGTCGAAACATCATAATTATCAAAAATTATGACTGATAATAAAGAAATCTGTTTCAAGTTGATTGCTAACAAGGATAAAGATAAGGATACTTTGTTTAAAAATTTTGTCGCATTACTTAACAAGCATGGAATTAATCACGTGGAAGGACATACTGATCGATATGATCAAACGATTGCGTTCCTAAATCCCTTGCGCACACACACAAAATAACAATATATATAGTAATGTCGAAACATCATAATTATCAAAAATTATGACTGATAATAAAGAAATCTGTTTCAAGTTGATTGCTAACAAGGATAAAGATAAGGATACTTTGTTTAAAAATTTTGTCGCATTACTTAACAAGCATGGAATTAATCACGTGGAAGGACATACTGATCGATATGATCAAACGATTGCGTTCCTAAATCCCTTGCGCACACACACAAAATAACAATATATATAGTAATGTCGAAACATCATAATTATCAAAAATTATGACTGATAATAAAGAAATCTGTTTCAAGTTGATTGCTAACAAGGATAAAGATAAGGATACTTTGTTTAAAAATTTTGTCGCATTACTTAACAAGCATGGAATTAATCACGTGGAAGGACATACTGATCGATATGATCAAACGATTGCGTTCCTAAATCCCTTGCGCACACACACAAAATAACAATATATATAGTAATGTCGAAACATCATAATTATCAAAAATTATGACTGATAATAAAGAAATCTGTTTCAAGTTGATTGCTAACAAGGATAAAGATAAGGATACTTTGTTTAAAAATTTTGTCGCATTACTTAACAAGCATGGAATTAATCACGTGGAAGGACATACTGATCGATATGATCAAACGATTGCGTTCCTAAATCCCTTGCGCACACACACAAAATAACAATATATATAGTAATGTCGAAACATCATAATTATCAAAAATTATGACTGATAATAAAGAAATCTGTTTCAAGTTGATTGCTAACAAGGATAAAGATAAGGATACTTTGTTTAAAAATTTTGTCGCATTACTTAACAAGCATGGAATTAATCACGTGGAAGGACATACTGATCGATATGATCAAACGATTGCGTTCCTAAATCCCTTGCGCACACACACAAAATAACAATATATATAGTAATGTCGAAACATCATAATTATCAAAAATTATGACTGATAATAAAGAAATCTGTTTCAAGTTGATTGCTAACAAGGATAAAGATAAGGATACTTTGTTTAAAAATTTTGTCGCATTACTTAACAAGCATGGAATTAATCACGTGGAAGGACATACTGATCGATATGATCAAACGATTGCGTTCCTAAATCCCTTGCGCACACACACAAAATAACAATATATATAGTAATGTCGAAACATCATAATTATCAAAAATTATGACTGATAATAAAGAAATCTGTTTCAAGTTGATTGCTAACAAGGATAAAGATAAGGATACTTTGTTTAAAAATTTTGTCGCATTACTTAACAAGCATGGAATTAATCACGTGGAAGGACATACTGATCGATATGATCAAACGATTGCGTTCCTAAATCCCTTGCGCACACACACAAAATAACAATATATATAGTAATGTCGAAACATCATAATTATCAAAAATTATGACTGATAATAAAGAAATCTGTTTCAAGTTGATTGCTAACAAGGATAAAGATAAGGATACTTTGTTTAAAAATTTTGTCGCATTACTTAACAAGCATGGAATTAATCACGTGGAAGGACATACTGATCGATATGATCAAACGATTGCGTTCCTAAATCCCTTGCGCACACACACAAAATAACAATATATATAGTAATGTCGAAACATCATAATTATCAAAAATTATGACTGATAATAAAGAAATCTGTTTCAAGTTGATTGCTAACAAGGATAAAGATAAGGATACTTTGTTTAAAAATTTTTGTCGCATTACTTAACAAGCATGGAATTAATCACGTGGAAGGACATACTGATCGATATGATCAAACGATTGCGTTCCTAAATCCCTTGCGCACACACACAAAATAACAATATATATAGTAATGTCGAAACATCATAATTATCAAAAATTATGACTGATAATAAAGAAATCTGTTTCAAGTTGATTGCTAACAAGGATAAAGATAAGGATACTTTGTTTAAAAATTTTGTCGCATTACTTAACAAGCATGGAATTAATCACGTGGAAGGACATACTGATCGATATGATCAAACGATTGCGTTCCTAAATCCCTTGCGCACACACACAAAATAACAAATATATATAGTAATGTCGAAACATCATAATTATCAAAAATTATGACTGATAATAAAGAAATCTGTTTCAAGTTGATTGCTAACAAGGATAAAGATAAGGATACTTTGTTTAAAAATTTTGTCGCATTACTTAACAAGCATGGAATTAATCACGTGGAAGGACATACTGATCGATATGATCAAACGATTGCGTTCCTAAATCCCTTGCGCACACACACAAAATAACAATATATATAGTAATGTCGAAACATCATAATTATCAAAAATTATGACTGATAATAAAGAAATCTGTTTCAAGTTGATTGCTAACAAGGATAAAGATAAGGATACTTTGTTTAAAAATTTTGTCGCATTACTTAACAAGCATGGAATTAATCACGTGGAAGGACATACTGATCGATATGATCAAACGATTGCGTTCCTAAATCCCTTGCGCACACACACAAAATAACAATATATATAGTAATGTCGAAACATCATAATTATCAAAAATTATGACTGATAATAAAGAAATCTGTTTCAAGTTGATTGCTAACAAGGATAAAGATAAGGATACTTTGTTTTAAAAATTTTGTCGCATTACTTAACAAGCATGGAATTAATCACGTGGAAGGACATACTGATCGATATGATCAAACGATTG
>JACMZG010001180.1:0-15910 GCA_018340805.1 Microvelia longipes | reverse complement strand
TACGGTTGTCGAGAAAAGTGTAATCAAACATTTTTCTGCGAATTTCAGACACGCATTTTGACGAAAATTGCACTATCTTATTTTCGATAGAACTAACCTTTTGAGAAGCGGTTTTCTGCGATTCCTATCAAGTTTTACCCTCTGAATACAACGCTACCTTTATTTTTGTCCAGCCATGTTTACTTGTTGAGAAAAGTCAACACATAGATTTGACTACACACGACGAGACCGAAATTTCGGTAAACATTAAATTTCACTATTTTTAAAAACTAAAAGTGTATTCTTACGTAGTTTTCGACGCTGAATCCAATATACCAATCATTTGATCCTAGCACGTACGGTTGTCGAGAAAAGTGTAATCAAACATTTTTCTGCGAATTTCAGACACGCATTTTTGACGAAAATTGCACTATCTTATTTTCGATAGAACTAACCTTTTGAGAAGCGGTTTTCTGCGATTCCTATCAAGTTTTACCCTCTGAATACAACGCTACCTTTACTTTTGTCCAGCCATGTTTACTTGTTGAGAAAAGCCAATGTATAGATTTGACAACACACAACGAGACCGAAATTTCGGTAAACATTAAATTCACTAATTTTAAAAACTAAAAATGTATTCTTACGTAGTTTTCGACGCTGAATCCAAATGTACCAATCATTTGATCCTAGCACGTACGGTTGTCGAGAAAAGTGCAATTGAACATTTTTCTGCGAATTTCAGACACGCATTTTTGACGAAAATTGCACTATCTTATTTTCGATAGAACTAACCTTTTGAGAAGCGGTTTTCTGCGATTCCTATCAAGTTTTACCCTCTGAATACAACGCTACCTTTATTTTTGTCCAGCCATGTTTACTTGTTGAGAAAAGTCAACACATAGATTTGACTACACACGACGAGACCGAAATTTCGGTAAACATTAAATTCACTATTTTTAAAAACTAAAAGTGTATTCTTACGTAGTTTTCGACGCTGAATCCAAATATACCAATCATTTGATCCTAGCACGTACGGTTGTCGAGAAAAGTGTAATCAAACATTTTTCTGCGAATTTCAGACACGCATTTTTGACGAAAATTGCACTATCTTATTTTCGATAGAACTAACCTTTTGAGAAGCGGTTTTCTGCGATTCCTATCAAGTTTTACCCTCTGAATACAACGCTACCTTTATTTTTGTCCAGCCATGTTTACTTGTTGAGAAAAGTCAACACATAGATTTGACTACACACGACGAGACCGAAATTTCGGTAAACATTAAATTTCACTATTTTTAAAAACTAAAAGTGTATTCTTACGTAGTTTTCGACGCTGAATCCAAATATACCAATCATTTGATCCTAGCACGTACGGTTGTCGAGAAAAGTGTAATCAAACATTTTTCTGCGAATTTCAGACACGCATTTTTGACGAAAATTGCACTATCTTATTTTCGATAGAACTAACCTTTTGAGAAGCGGTTTTCTGCGATTCCTATCAAGTTTTACCCTCTGAATACAACGCTACCTTTATTTTTGTCCAGCCATGTTTACTTGTTGAGAAAAGTCAACACATAGATTTGACTACACACGACGAGACCGAAATTTCGGTAAACATTAAATTTCACTATTTTTAAAAACTAAAAGTGTATTCTTACGTAGTTTTCGACGCTGAATCCAAATATACCAATCATTTGATCCTAGCACGTACGGTTGTCGAGAAAAGTGTAATCAAACATTTTTCTGCGAATTTCAGACACGCATTTTTGACGAAAATTGCACTATCTTATTTTCGATAGAACTAACCTTTTGAGAAGCGGTTTTCTGCGATTCCTATCAAGTTTTACCCTCTGAATACAACGCTACCTTTATTTTTGTCCAGCCATGTTTACTTGTTGAGAAAAGTCAACACATAGATTTGACTACACACGACGAGACCGAAATTTCGGTAAACATTAAATTTCACTATTTTTAAAAACTAAAAGTGTATTCTTACGTAGTTTCGACGCTGAATCCAAATATACCAATCATTTGATCCTAGCACGTACGGTTGTCGAGAAAAGTGTAATCAAACATTTTTCTGCGAATTTCAGACACGCATTTTGACGAAAATTGCACTATCTTATTTTCGATAGAACTAACCTTTTGAGAAGCGGTTTTCTGCGATTCCTATCAAGTTTTACCCTCTGAATACAACGCTACCTTTATTTTTGTCCAGCCATGTTTACTTGTTGAGAAAAGTCAACACATAGATTTGACTACACACGACGAGACCGAAATTTCGGTAAACATTAAATTTCACTATTTTTAAAAACTAAAAGTGTATTCTTACGTAGTTTTCGACGCTGAATCCAAATATACCAATCATTTGATCCTAGCACGTACGGTTGTCGAGAAAAGTGTAATCAAACATTTTTCTGCGAATTTCAGACACGCATTTTTGACGAAAATTGCACTATCTTATTTTCGAGAACTAACCTTTTGAGAAGCGGTTTTCTGCGATTCCTATCAAGTTTTACCCTCTGAATACAACGCTACCTTTATTTTTGTCCAGCCATGTTTACTTGTTGAGAAAAGTCAACACATAGATTTGACTACACACGACGAGACCGAAATTTCGGTAAACATTAAATTTCACTATTTTTAAAAACTAAAAGTGTATTCTTACGTAGTTTTCGACGCTGAATCCAAATATACCAATCATTTGATCCTAGCACGTACGGTTGTCGAGAAAAGTGTAATCAAACATTTTTCTGCGAATTTCAGACACGCATTTTTGACGAAAATTGCACTATCTTATTTTCGATAGAACTAACCTTTTGAGAAGCGGTTTTCTGCGATTCCTATCAAGTTTTACCCTCTGAATACAACGCTACCTTTATTTTTGTCCAGCCATGTTTACTTGTTGAGAAAGTCAACACATAGATTTGACTACACACGACGAGACCGAAATTTCGGTAAACATTAAATTTCACTATTTTTAAAAACTAAAAGTGTATTCTTACGTAGTTTTCGACGCTGAATCCAAATATACCAATCATTTGATCCTAGCACGTACGGTTGTCGAGAAAAGTGTAATCAAACATTTTTCTGCGAATTTCAGACACGCATTTTTGACGAAAATTGCACTATCTTATTTCGATAGAACTAACCTTTTGAGAAGCGGTTTTCTGCGATTCCTATCAAGTTTTACCCTCTGAATACAACGCTACCTTTATTTTTGTCCAGCCATGTTTACTTGTTGAGAAAAGTCAACACATAGATTTGACTACACACGACGAGACCGAAATTTCGGTAAACATTAAATTTCACTATTTTTAAAAACTAAAAGTGTATTCTTACGTAGTTTTCGACGCTGAATCCAAATATACCAATCATTTGATCCTAGCACGTACGGTTGTCGAGAAAAGTGTAATCAAACATTTTTCTGCGAATTTCAGACACGCATTTTTGACGAAAATTGCACTATCTTATTTTCGATAGAACTAACCTTTTGAGAAGCGGTTTTCTGCGATTCCTATCAAGTTTTACCCTCTGAATACAACGCTACCTTTATTTTTGTCCAGCCATGTTTACTTGTTGAGAAAAGTCAACACATAGATTTGACTACACACGACGAGACCGAAATTTCGGTAAACATTAAATTTCACTATTTTTAAAAACTAAAAGTGTATTCTTACGTAGTTTTCGACGCTGAATCCAAATATACCAATCATTTGATCCTAGCACGTACGGTTGTCGAGAAAAGTGTAATCAAACATTTTTCTGCGAATTTCAGACACGCATTTTTGACGAAAATTGCACTATCTTATTTTCGATAGAACTAACCTTTTGAGAAGCGGTTTTCTGCGATTCCTATCAAGTTTTACCCTCTGAATACAACGCTACCTTTATTTTTGTCCAGCCATGTTTACTTGTTGAGAAAAGTCAACACATAGATTTGACTACACACGACGAGACCGAAATTTCGGTAAACATTAAATTTCACTATTTTTAAAAACTAAAAGTGTATTCTTACGTAGTTTTCGACGCTGAATCCAAATATACCAATCATTTGATCCTAGCACGTACGGTTGTCGAGAAAAGTGTAATCAAACATTTTTCTGCGAATTTCAGACACGCATTTTTGACGAAAATTGCACTATCTTATTTTCGATAGAACTAACCTTTTGAGAGCGGTTTTCTGCGATTTCTATTAAGTTTTACCCTCTGAATACAACGCTACCTTATTTTTGTCCAGCCATGTTTACTTGTTGAGAAAAGTCAACACATAGATTTGACTACACACGACGAGACCGAAATTTCGGTAAACATTAAATTTCACTATTTTTAAAAACTAAAAGTGTATTCTTACGTAGTTTTCGACGCTGAATCCAAATATACCAATCATTTGATCCTAGCACGTACGGTTGTCGAGAAAAGTGTAATCAAACATTTTTCTGCGAATTTCAGACACGCATTTTTGACGAAAATTGCACTATCTTATTTTCGATAGAACTAACCTTTTGAGAAGCGGTTTTCTGCGATTCCTATCAAGTTTTACCCTCTGACTACGCTACCTTATTTTTGTCCAGCCATGTTTACTTGTTGAGAAAAGTCAACACATAGATTTGACTACACACGACGAGACCGAAATTTCGGTAAACATTAAATTTCACTATTTTTAAAAACTAAAAGTGTATTCTTACGTAGTTTTCGACGCTGAATCCAAATATACCAATCATTTGATCCTAGCACGTACGGTTGTCGAGAAAAGTGTAATCAAACATTTTTCTGCGAATTTCAGACACGCATTTTTGACGAAAATTGCACTATCTTATTTTCGATAGAACTAACCTTTTGAGAAGCGGTTTTCTGCGATTCCTATCAAGTTTTACCCTCTGAATACAACGCTACCTTTATTTTTGTCCAGCCATGTTTACTTGTTGAGAAAAGTCAACACATAGATTTGACTACACACGACGAGACCGAAATTTCGGTAAACATTAAATTCACTATTTTTAAAAAACTAAAAGTGTATTCTTACGTAGTTTTCGACGCTGAATCCAAATATACCAATCATTTGATCCTAGCACGTACGGTTGTCGAGAAAAGTGTAATCAAACATTTTTCTGCGAATTTCAGACACGCATTTTTGACGAAAATTGCACTATCTTATTTTCGATAGAACTAACCTTTTGAGAAGCGGTTTTCTGCGATTCCTATCAAGTTTTACCCTCTGAATACAACGCTACCTTTATTTTTGTCCAGCCATGTTTACTTGTTGAGAAAAGTCAACACATAGATTTGACTACACACGACGAGACCGAAATTTCGGTAAACATTAAATTTCACTATTTTTAAAAACTAAAAGTGTATTCTTACGTAGTTTTCGACGCTGAATCCAAATATACCAATCATTTGATCCTAGCACGTACGGTTGTCGAGAAAAGTGTAATCAAACATTTTTCTGCGAATTTCAGACACGCATTTTTGACGAAAATTGCACTATCTTATTTTCGATAGAACTAACCTTTTGAGAAGCGGTTTTCTGCGATTCCTATCAAGTTTTACCCTCTGAATACAACGCTACCTTTATTTTTGTCCAGCCATGTTTACTTGTTGAGAAAAGTCAACACATAGATTTGACTACACACGACGAGACCGAAATTTCGGTAAACATTAAATTTCACTATTTTTAAAAACTAAAAGTGTATTCTTACGTAGTTTTCGACGCTGAATCCAAATATACCAATCATTTGATCCTAGCACGTACGGTTGTCGAGAAAAGTGTAATCAAACATTTTCTGCGAATTTCAGACACGCATTTTTGACGAAAATTGCACTATCTTATTTTCGATAGAACTAACCTTTTGAGAAGCGGTTTTCTGCGATTCCTATCAAGTTTTACCCTCTGAATACAACGCTACCTTTATTTTTGTCCAGCCATGTTTACTTGTTGAGAAAAGTCAACACATAGATTTGACTACACACGACGAGACCGAAATTTCGGTAAACATTAAATTTCACTATTTTTAAAAACTAAAAGTGTATTCTTACGTAGTTTTCGACGCTGAATCCAAATATACCAATCATTTGATCCTAGCACGTACGGTTGTCGAGAAAAGTGTAATCAAACATTTTTCTGCGAATTTCAGACACGCATTTTTGACGAAAATTGCACTATCTTATTTTCGATAGAACTAACCTTTTGAGAAGCGGTTTTCTGCGATTCCTATCAAGTTTTACCCTCTGAATACAACGCTACCTTTATTTTTGTCCAGCCATGTTTACTTGTTGAGAAAAGTCAACACATAGATTTGACTACACACGACGAGACCGAAATTTCGGTAAACATTAAATTCACTATTTTTAAAAACTAAAAGTGTATTCTTACGTAGTTTTCGACGCTGAATCCAAATATACCAATCATTTGATCCTAGCACGTACGGTTGTCGAGAAAAGTGTAATCAAACATTTTTCTGCGAATTTCAGACACGCATTTTTGACGAAAATTGCACTATCTTATTTCGATAGAACTAACCTTTTGAGAAGCGGTTTTCTGCGATTCCTATCAAGTTTTACCCTCTGAATACAACGCTACCTTTATTTTTGTCCAGCCATTTACTTGTTGAGAAAAGTCAACACATAGATTTGACTACACACGACGAGACCGAATTTCGGTAAACATTAAATTCACTATTTTTAAAACTAAAAGTGTATTCTTACGTAGTTTTCGACGCTGAATCCAAATATACCAATCATTTGATCCTAGCACGTACGGTTGTCGAGAAAAGTGTAATCAAACATTTTTCTGCGAATTTCAGACACGCATTTTTGACGAAAATTGCACTATCTTATTTTCGATAGAACTAACCGGTTTTCTGCGATTCCTATCAAGTTTTACCCTCTGAATACAACGCTACCTTTATTTTTGTCCAGCCATGTTTACTTGTTGAGAAAGTCAAACATAGATTTGACTACGACGAGACCGAAATTTCGGTAAACATTAAATTCACTTTTTAAAAACTAAAAGTGTATTCTTACGTAGTTTTCGACGCTGAATCCAAATATACCAATCATTTGATCCTAGCACGTACGGTTGTCGAGAAAAGTGTAATCAAACATTTTCTGCGAATTTCAGACACGCATTTTTGACGAAAATTGCACTATCTTATTTTCGATAGAACTAACCTTTTGAGAGCGGTTTTCTGCGATTCCTATCAAGTTTTACCCTCTTTTATTTTTGTCCACTTGAGAAAAGTCCAACCGGAAAATTTTCACTATTTAAAACTAAAAGTGTTTACGTAGTTTCGACGCTGAATCCAAATATACCAATCATTTGATCCTAGCACGTACGGTTGTCGAGAAAAGTGTAATCAAACATTTTTCTGCGAATTTCAGACACGCATTTTTGACGAAAATTGCACTATCTTATTTTCGATAGAACTAACCTTTTGAGAAGCGGTTTTCTGCGATTCCTAAGTTTTACCCTCTGAATACAACGCTACCTTTATTTTTGTCCAGCCATGTTTACTTGTTGAGAAGTCAACACATAGATTTGACTACACACGACGAGACCGAAATTTCGGTAAACATTAAATTTCACTATTTTTAAAAACCTAAAAGTGTATTCTTACGTAGTTTTCGACGCTGAATCCAAATATACCAATCATTTGATCCTAGCACGTACGGTTGTCGAGAAAAGTGTAATCAAACATTTTTCTGCGAATTTCAGACACGCATTTTTGACGAAAATTGCACTATCTTATTTTCGAGAACTAACCTTTTGAGAAGCGGTTTTCTGCGATTCCTATCAAGTTTTACCCTCTGAATACAACGCTACCTTTATTTTTGTCCAGTTTACTTGTTGAGAAAAGTCAACACATAGATTTGACTACACACGACGAGACCGAAATTTCGGTAAACATTAAATTCACTATTTTTAAAAACTAAAAGTGTATTCTTACGTAGTTTTCGACGCTGAATCCAAATATACCAATCATTTGATCCTAGCACGTACGGTTGTCGAGAAAAGTGTAATCAAACATTTTTCTGCGAATTTCAGACACGCATTTTTGACGAAAATTGCACTATCTTATTTTCGATAGAACTAACCTTTTGAGAAGCGGTTTTCTGCGATTCCTATCAAGTTTTACCCTCTGAATACAACGCTACCTTTATTTTTGTCCAGCCATGTTTACTTGTTGAGAAAAGTCAACACATAGATTTGACTACACGACGAGACCGAAATTTCGGTAAACATTTCACTTTTTAAAAACTAAAAGTGTATTCTTACGTAGTTTTCGACGCTGAATCCAAATATACCAATCATTTGATCCTAGCACGTACGGTTGTCGAGAAAAGTGTAATCAAACATTTTTCTGCGAATTTCAGACACGCATTTTTGACGAAAATTGCACTATCTTATTTTCGATAGAACTAACCTTTTGAGAAGCGGTTTTCTGCGATTCCTATCAAGTTTTACCCTCTGAATACAACGCTACCTTTATTTTTGTCCAGCCATGTTTACTTGTTGAGAAAGTCAACACATAGATTTGACTACACACGACGAGACCGAAATTTCGGTAAACATTAAATTCACTATTTTTAAAAACTAAAAGTGTATTCTTACGTAGTTTTCGACGCTGAATCCAAATATACCAATCATTTGATCCTAGCACGTACGGTTGTCGAGAAAAGTGTAATCAAACATTTTTCTGCGAATTTCAGACACGCATTTTTGACGAAAATTGCACTATCTTATTTTCGATAGAACTAACCTTTTGAGAAGCGGTTTTCTGCGATTCCTATCAAGTTTTACCCTCTGAATACAACGCTACCTTTATTTTTGTCCAGCCATGTTTACTTGTTGAGAAGTCAACACATAGATTTGACTACACACGACGAGACCGAAATTTCGGTAAACATTAAATTTCACTATTTTTAAAAACTAAAAGTGTATTCTTACGTAGTTTTCGACGCTGAATCCAAATATACCAATCATTTGATCCTAGCACGTACGGTTGTCGAGAAAAGTGTAATCAAACATTTTTCTGCGAATTTCAGACACGCATTTTTGACGAAAATTGCACTATCTTATTTTCGATAGAACTAACCTTTTGAGAAGCGGTTTTCTGCGATTCCTATCAAGTTTTACCCTCTGAATACAACGCTACCTTTATTTTTGTCCAGCCATGTTTACTTGTTGAGAAAGTCAACACATAGATTTGACTACACACGACGAGACCGAAATTTCGGTAAACATTAAATTTCACTATTTTTAAAAACTAAAAGTGTATTCTTACGTAGTTTTCGACGCTGAATCCAATATATACCAATCATTTGATCCTAGCACGTACGGTTGTCGAGAAAAGTGTAATCAAACATTTTTCTGCGAATTTCAGACACGCATTTTTGACGAAAATTCACTTTCTTATTTTCGATAGAACTAACCTTTTGAGAAGCGGTTTTCTGCGATTCCTATCAAGTTTTACCCTCTGAATACAACGCTACCTTTATTTTTGTCCAGCCATGTTTACTTGTTGAGAAAAGTCAACACATAGATTTGACTACACACGACGAGACCGAAATTTCGGTAAACATTAAATTTACTATTTTTAAAAACTAAAAGTGTATTCTTACGTAGTTTTCGACGCTGAATCCAAATATACCAATCATTTGATCCTAGCACGTACGGTTGTCGAGAAAAGTGTAATCAAACATTTTTCTGCGAATTTCAGACACGCATTTTTGACGAAAATTGCTATCTTATTTTCGATAGAACTAACCTTTTGAGAAGCGGTTTTCTGCGATTCCTATCAAGTTTTACCCTCTGAATACAACGCTACCTTTTTTTTGTCCAGCCATGTTTACTTGTTGAGAAAGTCAACACATAGATTTGACTACACACGAGACCGAAATTTCGGTAAACATTAAATTCACTAATTTTAAAAACTAAAAATGTATTCTTACGTAGTTTTCGACGCTGAATCCAAATGTACCAATCATTTGATCCTAGCACGTACGGTTGTCGAGAAAAGTGCAATTAAACATTTTTCTGCGAATTTCAGACACGCATTTTTGACGAAAATTGCACTATCTTATTTTCGATAGAACTAACCTTTTGAGAAGCGGTTTTCTGCGATTCCTATCAAGTTTTACCCTCTGAATACAACGCTACCTTTATTTTTGTCCAGCCATGTTTACTTGTTGAGAAAAGTCAACACATAGATTTGACTACACACGACGAGACCGAAATTTCGGTAAACATTAAATTTCACTATTTTTAAAAACTAAAAGTGTATTCTTACGTAGTTTTCGACGCTGAATCCAAATATACCAATCATTTGATCCTAGCACGTACGGTTGTCGAGAAAAGTGTAATCAAACATTTTCTGCGAATTTCAGACACGCATTTTTGACGAAAATTGCACTATCTTATTTTCGATAGAACTAACCTTTTGAGAAGCGGTTTTCTGCGATTCCTATCAAGTTTTACCCTCTGAATACAACGCTACCTTTATTTTTGTCCAGCCATGTTTTACTTGTTGAGAAAAGTCAACACATAGATTTGACTACACACGACGAGACCGAAATTTCGGTAAACATTAAATTTCACTATTTTTAAAAACTAAAAGTGTATTCTTACGTAGTTTTCGACGCTGAATCCAAATATACCAATCATTTGATCCTAGCACGTACGGTTGTCGAGAAAAGTGTAATCAAACATTTTTCTGCGAATTTCAGACACGCATTTTTGACGAAAATTGCACTATCTTATTTTCGATAGAACTAACCTTTTGAGAAGCGGTTTTCTGCGATTCCTATCAAGTTTTACCTCTGAATACAACGCTACCTTTATTTTTGTCCAGCCATGTTTACTTGTTGAGAAAAGTCAACACATAGATTTGACTACACACGACGAGACCGAAATTTCGGTAAACATTAAATTTCACTTTTTAAAAACTAAAAGTGTATTCTTACGTAGTTTTCGACGCTGAATCCAAATATACCAATCATTTGATCCTAGCACGTACGGTTGTCGAGAAAAGTGTAATCAACATTTTTCTGCGAATCTCAGACACGCATTTTTGATGAAAATTGCACTATCTTATTTTCGATAGAACTAACATTTTGAGAAGCGGTTTTCTGCGATTCCTATAGTTTTACCCTCTGAATACAACGCTACCTTTATTTTTGTCCAGCCATGTTTACTTGTTGAGAAAAGTCAACACATAGATTTGACTACACACGACGAGACCGAAATTTCGGTAAACATTAAATTTCACTATTTTTAAAAACTAAAAGTGTATTCTTACGTAGTTTTCGACGCTGAATCCAAATATACCAATCATTTGATCCTAGCACGTACGGTTGTCGAGAAAAGTGTAATCAAACATTTTTCTGCGAATTTCAGACACGCATTTTTGACGAAAATTGCACTATCATATTTTCGATAGAACTAACCTTTGAGAAGCGGTTTTCTGCGATTCCTATCAAGTTTTACCCTCTGAATACAACGCTACCTTTTTTTTTGTCCAGCCATGTTTACTTGTTGAGAAAAGTCAACACATAGATTTGACTACACACGACGAGACCGAAATTTCGGTAAACATTAAATTCACTATTTTTAAAAACTAAAAGTGTATTCTTACGTAGTTTTCGACGCTGAATCCAAATATACCAATCATTTGATCCTAGCACGTACGGTTGTCGAGAAAAGTGTAATCAAACATTTTTCTTTGAATTTCAGACACGCATTTTTGACGAAAATTGCACTATCTTATTTTCGATAGAACTAACCTTTTGAGAAGCGGTTTTCTGCGATTCCTATCAAGTTTTACCCTCTGAATACAACGCTACCTTTTTTTTTGTCCAGCCATGTTTACTTGTTGAGAAAAGTCAACACATAGATTTGACTACACACGACGAGACCGAAATTTCGGTAAACATTAAATTTCACTATTTTTAAAAACTAAAAGTGTATTTACGTAGTTTTCGACGCTGAATCCAAATATACCAATCATTTGATCCTAGCACGTACGGTTGTCGAGAAAAGTGTAATCAAACATTTTTCTGCGAATTTCAGACACGCATTTTTGACGAAAATTGCACTATCTTATTTTCGATAGAACTAACCTTTTGAGAAGCGGTTTTCTGCGATTCCTATCAAGTTTTACCCTCTGAATACAACGCTACCTTTATTTTTGTCCAGCCATGTTTACTTGTTGAGAAAAGTCAACACATAGATTTGACTACACACGACGAGACCGAATTTCGGTAAACATTAAATTTCACTATTTTTAAAAACTAAAAGTGTATTCTTACGTAGTTTTCGACGCTGAATCCAAATATACCAATCATTTGATCCTAGCACGTACGGTTGTCGAAAAGTGTAATCAAACATTTTTCTGCGAATTTCAGACACGCATTTTTGACGAAAATTGCACTATCTTATTTTCGATAGAACTAACCTTTTGAGAAGCGGTTTTCTGCGATTCCTATCAAGTTTTACCCTCTGAATACAACGCTACCTTTATTTTTGTCCAGCCATGTTTACTTGTTGAGAAATGTCAACACATAGATTTGACTACACACGACGAGACCGAATTTTGGTAAACATTAAATTGCACTATTTTTAAAAACTAAAAGTGTATTCTTACGTAGTTTTCGACGCTGAATCCAAATATGCCAATTATTTGATCCTAGCACGTACGGTTGTCGAGAAAAGTGTAATCAAACATTTTTCTGCGAATTTCAGACACGCATTTTTGACGAAAATTGCACTATCTTATTTTCGATAGAACTAACCTTTTGAGAAGCGGTTTTCTGCGATTCCTATCAAGTTTTACCCTCTGAATACAACGCTACCTTTATTTTGTCCAGCCATGTTTACTTGTTGAGAAAAGTCAACACATAGATTTGACTACACACGACGAGACCGAAATTTCGGTAAACATTAAATTTTATTTTTAAAAACTAAAAGTGTATTCTTACGTAGTTTTCGACGCTGAATCCAAATATACCAATCATTTGATCCTAGCACGTACGGTTGTCGAGAAAAGTGTAATCAAACATTTTTCTGCGAATTTCAGACACGCATTTTTGACGAAAATTGCACTATCTTATTTTCGATAGAACTAACCTTTTGAGAAGCGGTTTTCTGCGATTCCTATCAAGTTTTACCCTCTGAATACAACGCTACCTTTATTTTTGTCCAGCCATGTTTACTTGTTGAGAAAAGTCAACACATAGATTTGACTACACACGACGAGACCGAAATTTCGGTAAACATTAAATTTCACTATTTTTAAAAACTAAAAGTGTATTCTTACGTAGTTTTCGACGCTGAATCCAAATATACCAATCATTTGATCCTAGCACGTACGGTTGTCGAGAAAAGTGTAATCAAACATTTTTCTGCGAATTTCAGACACGCATTTTTGACGAAAATTGCACTATCTTATTTTCGATAGAACTAACCTTTTGAGAAGCGGTTTTCTGCGATTCCTATCAAGTTTTACCCTCTGAATACAACGCTACCTTTATTTTTGTCCAGCCATGTTTACTTGTTGAGAAAAGTCAACACATAGATTTGACTACACACGACGAGACCGAAATTTCGGTAAACATTAAATTTCACTATTTTTAAAAACTAAAAGTGTATTCTTACGTAGTTTTCGACGCTGAATCCAAATATACCAATCATTTGATCCTAGCACGTACGGTTGTCGAGAAAAGTGTAATCAAACATTTTTCTGCGAATTTCAGACACGCATTTTTGACGAAAATTGCACTATTTTTTTCGATAGAACTAACCTTTTGAGAAGCGGTTTTCTGCGATTCCTATCAAGTTTTACCCTCTGAATACAACGCTACCTTTATTTTGTCCAGCCATGTTTACTTGTTGAGAAAAGTCAACACATAGATTTGACTACACACGACGAGACCGAAATTTCGGTAAACATTAAATTTCACTATTTTTAAAAACTAAAAGTGTATTCTTACGTAGTTTTCGACGCTGAATCCAAATATACCAATCATTTGATCCTAGCACGTACGGTTGTCGAGAAAAGTGTAATCAAATATTTTTCTGCGAATTTCAGACACGCATTTTTGACGAAAATTGCACTATCTTATTTTCGATAGAACTAACCTTTTGAGAAGCGGTTTTCTGCGATTCCTATCAAGTTTTACCCTCTGAATACAACGCTACCTTTATTTTTGTCCAGCCATGTTTACTTGTTGAGAAAAGTCAACACATAGATTTGACTACACACGACGAGACCGAAATTTCGGTAAACATTAAATTTCACTATTTTTAAAAACTAAAAGTGTATTCTTACGTAGTTTTCGACGCTGAATCCAAATATACCAATCATTTGATCCTAGCACGTACGGTTGTCGAGAAAAGTGTAATCAAACATTTTTCTGCGAATTTCAGACACGCATTTTTGACGAAAATTGCACTATCTTATTTTCGATAGAACTAACCTTTTGAGAAGCGGTTTTCTGCGATTCCTATCAAGTTTTACCCTCTGAATACAACGCTACCTTTATTTTTGTCCAGCCATGTTTACTTGTTGAGAAAAGTCAACACATAGATTTGACTACACACGACGAGACCGAAATTTCGGTAAACATTAAATTTCACTATTTTTAAAAACTAAAAGTGTATTCTTACGTAGTTTTCGACGCTGAATCCAAATATACCAATCATTTGATCCTAGCACGTACGGTTGTCGAGAAAAGTGTAATCAAATATTTCTGCGAATTTCAGACACGCATTTTTGACGAAAATTGCACTATCTTATTTTCGATAGAACTAACCTTTTGAGAAGCGGTTTTCTGCGATTCCTATCAAGTTTTACCCTCTGAATACAACGCTACCTTTATTTTTGTCCAGCCATGTTTACTTGTTGAGAAAAGTCAACACATAGATTTGACTACACACGACGAGACCGAAATTTCGGTAAACATTAAATTTCACTATTTTTAAAAACTAAAAGTGTATTCTTACGTAGTTTTCGACGCTGAATCCAAATATACCAATCATTTGATCCTAGCACGTACGGTTGTCGAGAAAAGTGTAATCAAACATTTTTCTGCGAATTTCAGACACGCATTTTGACGAAAATTGCACTATCTTATTTTCGATAGAACTAACCTTTTGAGAAGCGGTTTTCTGCGATTCCTATCAAGTTTTACCCTCTGAATACAACGCTACCTTTATTTTTGTCCAGCCATGTTTACTTGTTGAGAAAAGTCAACACATAGATTTGACTACACACGACGAGACCGAAATTTCGGTAAACATTAAATTTCACTATTTTTAAAAACTAAAAGTGTATTCTTACGTAGTTTTCGACGCTGAATCCAAATATACCAATCATTTGATCCTAGCACGTACGGTTGTCGAGAAAAGTGTAAAAACATTTTTCTGCGAATTTCAGACACGCATTTTTGACGAAAATTGCACTATCTTATTTTCGATAGAACTAACCTTTTGAGAAGCGGTTTTCTGCGATTCCTATCAAGTTTTACCCTCTGAATACAACGCTACCTTTATTTTGTCCAGCCATGTTTACTTGTTGAGAAAAGTCAACACATAGATTTGACTACACACGACGAGACCGAAATTTCGGTAAACATTAAATTTCACTATTTTTAAAAACTAAAAGTGTATTCTTACGTAGTTTTCGACGCTGAATCCAAATATACCAATCATTTGATCCTAGCACGTACGGTTGTCGAGAAAAGTGTAATCAAACATTTTTCTGCGAATTTCAGACACGCATTTTTGACGAAAATTGCACTATCTTATTTTCGATAGAACTAACCTTTTGAGAAGCGGTTTTCTGCGATTCCTATCAAGTTTTACCCTCTGAATACAACGCTACCTTTATTTTTGTCCAGCCATGTTTACTTGTTGAGAAAGTCAACACATAGAT
>JACMZG010000117.1:0-29514 GCA_018340805.1 Microvelia longipes | reverse complement strand
AATATTTTATATATATATACTCCAAGGTTCCTTGAATTAATACTGAAATTTCAACAATATTATATTAATTTGTTTTTGATCATCATTTTGCGATACACAAGGATCAATTCTATTTTGAGTCCTGTAATTATAACAACTCGAGGTTCAATACGATAAATTTCCTAAAATTGATACAATTTTAATGTTCTCTATTTTATTAACTGGCACTTCGAAATTATGATTATAATTGTATTTTTGAGTTTTAATGGAAATTATATTTTAATATCTCTCAGTTTACAAATCAAGTTATTTTAAATATATGCCGCTTTTTATTTTGAATTCAAAATTTCTCATTTTCCTCTTTCAATTTCGTTTTCCAATGACTATAATTAGTAATATAACTATTGTTTAATCATTGTTCGTTATCATATTCAATATAATTTTTTCAGTTTTTAAATTTATCATTTAATTTTTTGTTAACGTTTCAATAATTTCACACCAACATGAAAGATCTGGCAATATAAGAATCAAACCATAAATTTTGAACAAAAATGCAAAACAAAAAAATTGAATGACGATTAATTCACTTGATGAATTTGGACACCAAAAGTTCGTATTTACTATGATGATTTTAATAAATTATAAATAAAAAAAATTAGATAAACAATAGAATTTTTTTTATTTGAATGGTGATGAATGAATACATATGTGAGTATTGTAATAATAGATAATGAATAATTTAAATTAGTTTAATTTAATCACTATTGAAGTTGTGATATTCTCCTGTAGCAGATTCAACAGACCACTAATAGTTTTCTAGAAAATAGTACCTTTAATGGTTATTTGCAAACAATAAAGAAAATATTAGGATAAATAATTAGATTTAAACTTAATATATAGTTTAAAAAATAAAATCAGTAAGTGATTGTTTAATTTATGATGTCAATTGTATAATAATAATAACCATAATTTCATTAACTTTTCGCAATTACTTAAATGTTCTAAAACATTTTGTAGTCATAAATCTACTAAAAGATTTATGTGATTGAACATTGAGTTCTGCTACATTTTAAGCGATTCTTGAATTCTGGTTTTTAGAAGACTTTTAATTATATGGAATCTGATATTGTTGCTATTTCTATATTTTTTTTAAATTTCACCATGTATAGTTAGATTTTCATGATAAATACAATAACAATAATGTCATTACGAAAAGTTCGGAAACGGAAATCTAAATATACATTTACAACTCAAAAGACTACTAAAATTAAAAATGAAATACAAAATTTTAAATGGAGGCCGCTTGTTATGTAGGGCAAAAATAACGAAAAATTTACAACTTTTTTCACAATGTCTCGCATTGGCTCGAAATTTCCTATGATAAGAGAGATTTCAAGTTTTGGCCGAAGGTGACTTATTTTTCCATTTGCGTAAAAATGAAGTTGTAAAAAGATCTTTTACATAAATTCCTGTGAATTTTTTTAAAAATATTAAGTTTTGGTGTTGTTTGTACTAGCTATCTTATTAATAGATTGGTAATAGTCAGATTTGAAATAGTTAGAGAATTTTTACTATTTTTATTAATTAGATTAAGATTCTGAATAATTCTTCAATTTTATCTGCATTTAGTGAGAAGTATGAAGTGCGACTTTGATTCAATATAGCAATCCATTTCTGGATCGAATTTTGGTACTTCCAATTATTAAATTGTTCCAGTGTTCACGGATAAGTATTGATCTATAATTTGATTTCACATATCTTCATTTACTAGTAACATCTTGAAAATATTTCAAGCAATATTCTACAGATTGCTGAGGTTCGTTTTGTTGAATCGAATTTGTTAAGTTTGCCTATTAATTCAGTTACCTCAGTCATGTCAATTAATTAATCATGAATTCGCAGATATATTCAAATAAATTTTATCATAATTGTTTAATGATTCTAATCCTGTTAATATCCAACCGTTTAAATAGTATTGTTTAAAATGCTTAATATGTGATCATAAATAATATTCGTGAAATTTTAAATAAATAATGCGTTATAGACCAGATGGACCTCCAAACTTTTTTGGTCACGGCCAAATCATTTAATCCGAAAGGTGTGGGCCACAATATATAAAAAAGTACGTTAATACTAAAAAAATATTGATTGGTTTAGAAATCCAAAATGATCATGCTTCCTATTTAAAGAAACTAAATTATATATTAAATCATTGAAATGAGATTAATTACATATTAAGTATATATTAAGTTTGATAAAAAAAAAATAAACATTAAATTTTAATTTAGATGAGAGTATGAAGTTGCGACTTTTATCATATAGCAATACCTTTCTGGGTCGAATTTGGACTTCCAATTATTAATATTGATTCAAGTGTTTCATCGGATAAGTTTGATCTAATATTTGATTTCACATATTTCATTTTGGAAGATGTTTTTCTCACACATTATAAGAGTTCCAAAATATGAATTAACTAATATAAATTAGATACGTAATTTGTTTAATTTATTAGAGGAAGTATTTATTAGAAATCGCAAATGTTATTCATCAAATTTTAATTAAATTTCAACGTAACTTAACGATTGCTTTAACCGACACAGGCATCTATGACTGGATTTGTTTAGACCAGTAGGTGCCAAAGTGCCGGCCCGTGCAGCTAGTGGCACGACTTTTTCACAAAATATTGATACCCAATAAATTAACGTTTAAAAATATTTTTTAAGGACTTGCAAAGAGAATTAAAAAATTAGATATTTTAAGAAGAGACCAAACCAATAACTGGTATATTGGCACTATATATAAATTACCAAAAGTTCTTTTCAAATATTGATTGTAATAGCCCTGATGTGCAATTGCAAAAAAAGAAAACAAAAAGTTTTTTCAACAATTACACAAAAATATACCACTGTGTATGAATCAATGTAATTCTTACTCTCAAACTATCTTAAAAATTAAAATTCATGCAAATCTATGTAAAGTTTTTTTGTGTGGCACATCAAATTTTTGGAATTTACTAAATGTGGCACAATTATGAAAAGTTTTGTACCACAACGGTTGTAGTCATTTTGAACATTGTAACTCTGTTTGAAATTTTATTGATTTTTGGAGGGAAAAATAATTGTTGAATGGCAATTGTATTCTGGTGCATATATTCAATTCGTTGTCGGACATAGGAATATTAAAATATTTCTATTTACGAATATCTGAATACCACGTTATTGACCTATTTGTTACCTCTCACATAATCCTTATAAAATCACACCATACACGATTGTTTTTTTGTTTGTATTGTTTCTTATTGGAAAGAAAATGCAAGTAATGAAGTGAGACAAAGAGTAATAAACAGTTATGGCACAAAAACAAGAAGAAGAATTTCGCGCTGCGAAACTTCAACACATCTACTACTCAATTATATAATTGACTTTCGCGCAGTTAAAAACTAGGGTTCACTGATTAACTAGAATTAATTAATGTGACTATAGATTATTAATTGACTTAATCAATTGAAAAAATAATGTACAAGCGTTTCCAGGTACAACTAAAATTATCTAACCCGATATTAAGTGAAACGCTTTATTAATTAGATATGGCAATTTTATGGATTATAAATCTCGAAAACTTACTGTGCGGCGTAATATTATATTAAGTTAATCAAGTTTCCTATAATTTTCCGTATTTGAAGTGATTCTGTTAAAACTCTAGCAATTATAATAAGGAAAACATTTAAAAATTTGTTATTTCAAATAATATTAAAAATTAATCTAATTTGATAATTTCTATTTTTGTATTATAAGCAATAATAATTTTTATTTTTATGGGAAATTTCGCATAAAAAAACATCGACTATACAATAAAAATTGTGTTTTAAATTTTGTTGCGCGCTGTAATCAATTTATTATTTCACATTTTAGTATAATTAAAATTTTATTATAATTAAAATAGTAAGCCTTTAAGGGGGGTAAATTAAGGGAGTATTTTATTTAAATCATTTGAAAATTTTATTATGGAGATTCTTAAATGCTTAACTTTTTTAATATAGAAAACATATGTCATTTTAGTACTTATTTTATTCATTTATTACGAGTCTAGGTATGAAAAATTATGGTATCACGTTTTCTCATCTCATATCCTCACAAATTGATGTCTTCTAAACTCTGACTGAGATCAAAATCAGTTATTTCTGGTTTAGCACGCTAAATGTAAGAGAGTTTCGGTAATAACAATTATTTATTTCAATCTAATTCTAATAGGAATTTATAGTAATTATAGCATATTTAATAAATGCATACTTGTAGCTATTATAATAAAATAAAAATACAATTAAGGCTAAAGAATTGTATATATCAATAGTTACATCACAATTTTGACCAAAAGGTATAACTCAAAGAGTTAATCAATAGATTTTAAAACAGATTTTACAATAAGTAGTATAATTACGGGTATATGTCTTTAACTACATGGAACAAGTTCTGTTCATGGCTTGTTGATTCAAAACTTAATCACATCTATTTGGTTAGTATAATTGAAATGTTATCTGCTTACTCTTTTCACTCCTTCACATAAATAAGTAGTTAAAGGATTCTTCCACGTAATTTCTATGTGGTACTCCAACGTTTCACGGTTTTAAAATATGACATATTTAGTGTAAGCGGAATCTGTACTATACTACTTTCTCGTGATTTTAGTAACTCATATAATAATAGGATAGATTATACGGCTACGAGCTCTCGTTTCTGTGTGAGTTGGATACCTTATATAGCACTCGGTGTAGATATCCATTTTTATGATCCTTAAATGGATTAGAGTATTGTAGTTAATTTTTATTAGTGTATACGTGGAAACTTGCCTATTGTGTATTTAAATTTTGTGATCTTTGTTTTCGGTTCCGCTTTGTATTCAATCATTGTCCATATAAAGCATAAAAATAGTTTAGCCTCCTATTAATGTCACAAACATTATTACTGTGCAGTCTCAGTTTTACTTGTCTATAACAATAGTTATTAGTGAATTCAGAGACGTTATTTAATCTGATATTAGTGCTTATGATTCGCATACATATAGTGCATCACATGCTAGTAGTGAAGTAGTTGAGAGAAAGACTGTTCTAATGATATATGTATATTAATAAGGATAAAGTTAATTCTACATATTTCATGGTTTCGTATATTGTGTTGCGATCTTAATTGGATGTTGACTGTTGAAATGGATGAATTCCTAAGAAGTTGATTAAGACATATAAAGGTATTATATCTTGAAATAATTAGTAAGTGAAATTTTTTTACTGATAATTGTTCACCAATTTTCACCCTACTCCTATTAATATAATTATAACAACATGCGCAATGTTCTATTAATATTTCCGAATAGCATTCTCTTCGCTCGGAGACACATAAATATCTACGAATATTCGTGAGTTTTGCTCCCTTTATCATTATTATTCGTTGTATTCCACTTGTTTTATTTATTCGGATTGATTTATTATGAGCTTGATTATTAAAATCTTCAACTGTGTAGATTCATTGTTAGTTGTTTATCCGGTGCATGAGCTATCGTAACGAATATTACTAACTGCAATTTGGCATTTCTGTTCAGAAATGTAAATTAAAATGTGATGGCGACATTACCAAAGTAATTACCCTTTGGATCTATTATGAATTGAAAATCAGAATAAATTTTCAGTTACCTCATAGATATAAAGATAAAAGGATTTAATAATACTGGTCTGAGTTCTCATTTGAATCTCTCGAGAGTCAGAGGTGTTGGAATTATTTTATACGGTTTATATTCAAGAATAATACTGGGCGAAATAATTATAGAGTTGATCCCAGAAAAAAATTATTTAGATCGTATTTAGTAGATGAAGTGACTTCTCTCCACTATATTTATGTAACAGTCATTTCACTATGTATACTCCAAATATTTTCCATTTACTGACTGCTCGATATACAAAATTTCGTTTTCTATATTATTCTAAACGATAATATATCGTGCTCTGGTTGTTAAATTTATGACAAATCGGGCTTAATCTTAAGCTTCTTACATTTGCAGAAAGATTTTCCTTTTCCTATGAAATGTGAATGTCAACACGCTGATTAAGGCGTGAGAAGATTAACATAATTTGCGGTCGTGCAATCGACGTAGGTTAAAATAGGTTAGGCGGTTGTTTACATCTTGAATTATAACACGATTATACTAAAAAACTAACTGTTAAAGTGTTATAATTATATATTATAGAAGTCTAAAAGAGAAAATCATGAATTTTGAAGTTTTCATTATCTACTTGTTATGATTTTGTATCAGATAAATGTATGTGTATATTAAATTCAACTGGCTTCAGCAAGAAAGCAAAGTCCTTATTGATGTATTATTGTGGTGTATTTTCGGTGAAGCTCGTAAACACGGTGCATCGGCGAGAGTCACTAGCGATCATGTGGATAATCGCATTAAGCGTAACACTCATCAGATGATAATTTATTATAAATACCAATGCGATGAGAAACCACTTTCAGTGTAACAGCAGACCATATATTTTTTAACATAGTGATTTGGATATATATAGTTTCATAAGATTTACTAGTAACGACTTGAGATCTGCCATATGATGATAATACTATTCGTACATATGACTTGGTATAGATGAGGACATGTTTTGAAAAATTTTCACAAAATAGAATATTAATGAATAACATGCACTATTGTTTAATAAAAATATATACAAATGACATCCTAAAATTGTGTGATCGATAGAGTTAAGATAATTTAAATAAACGTGCTCATAGTGAAAAGGATGAAAAAATTTCATAACCGTATTTATTATGACGATGTTGATTGTAATGAGAGCAGCGAACCATAATAGCAATAGTAAAAAACCTTACTAAGAAAAAGAAAGTTGTCTTTTCGTATATGATAATAATACTACGATCGGTTAACGTAATTGCGCACGTAATAAAAGTTGTTGTCATCACGATTTACTAGACGTAACAACGCATTCAATTCATTCGAATTTACTCAATATAAATTTAACAGGATCAATCGTACAATTAATTGTATCAATTCAAAATTCTTTCGTTTCTTAAACTCACCTAATTATTTCTTAAATCACCAATTGCTATTCTTACTCTTACTCTGGTCTCTCTCAACAAAAAACTGTGTCATAGAACACTGAATCTTTTTTGAAAGAGATATAGTAAAGAAAGTTAAAATTATATAATTTTTATTTAAATGTTGTATAGCACTTGATTAACAGAATAAATATAAATTTATGTACTTTACAACGTCCATTCCGAACGCATTTTAATGAAATATTTTTGTTATCATCTTGAGAAATTTAGATGACCTAAAATTTCCGGCGGGGTTCTTGTTCATAAGTAGTTTAAGTTTATATTTGTGTCTCTCATGAAGTACCCCCCTTTGCTGAGTGACTGAAAGTTTTTGTGGTTTAAATAAAATTGTAGCGTGTGAAATAAAAAAGTCAAATTTATATCTCTTCTTGTTTAAATAAACTGAAAATTTTATTAATTCTTAGTTTAATTTCGAAAGTTTATATTTTTTTTTCTGGAGTTTCCACATGTTTTTTTAATTTTTTTTTTTTCCGTGGATTCTATTTTTTGTGGGAGACAACCAAAATTTTTTCAAAATATTTTTTATTATCAGAATTAGCGAATAAGTTTTTATTCTAGTTGAGAGTCAAGAATTTTTCTCATGTGGAATCTTAGAAATAGTTACTAAAATCGTCAAACCAACAAAAGGTGAGAAAGATATAAAGAAAAATATTTATTTATTGAAACTAATTCGTCTCAAGGTAAATTCAAGGAGTCTTAATATTTAAATATTTAAATATTACTAAAATTCCGTCGAATGCGTTTGAAATGACTCAAATCTCCAAATCCATTGCTCCGAGGTCCTTTAAAAACACTAGAATTCAAATCGTGTTGGTAAAAACAAATTAAAAGAAATTAGTGGTTATAAACGAACCATCAAACAAACTGATTTTTAGAAGATGTACCTGCTTTGTCTGACAAATCTCCGGACAGAAATTAGATACAATAAACCTTATCATTAAAAACTTATATAGTATCAATAAGTATTTTAGTCGACTCAATGTTTTCTAGCACGAATAAGCGCTATAATTCAGCCAAATAAGCTAGGGGCTTTGATTTAATTTCAAGTTATTTAGTTGGTAATAAGAATTCACAGCCAAAATATACAAGTCAAAAAGTAGTAACAAGTTAAGTTTACATTTCCCTGAACATCTGATAACATTAGTCAGAAGTCAACTAGATGATGATCTGTTGGGATTATATAATAATGTTAAGTTTCAACTATGTAGATACACGTGGAAACATTAGTTGATTTCAGGGTTCAAACTATGAGATGGCTGTTGTGCTTCACCTACATTAGATGATCACCGATCAAACTGATACGTTTCCGGTATTAGATGATTCAGAATAAAGTAAATTAGTAACACCAGACATAAGATCATTAATGGATTTATATTAGAGACTTCATAATATTGTGTTTTTCACATAATTGGTATCTCTCTATGGATAAAAACGTGTCCCACTTATTATATAAATTTCGCCGTGAAATTATTTTTAATATTTTTTTTTGATTATAATTTTAAATGAATTAGTATTTATTTCAAGTATTATTTTATTGTGATTATATTATTAAGAAATTATTACATTATTGTAAAATATTCTCATGCATTATCTTTAATACCAGTCTTATTTTCTTCATATGACCATATACCATTAGTACCTGTGTGAACAGCGCTGCATTCTTTTCTCGGACGTTCTTATTCGTTCATACATGTAGACCTCTCCAACTGAATAAATATCATTATTCTTATTATGAGAATTGATAAAAAAGTTAAGTCAACACATGCTGCATATTGGCTAGACACAAGATCCCGCAAATTGATAAAGTACAATTTTAAACCGAAAATAATAAATGCAATGACATAATTATTTAACATAGAAAGGCGGATTAGTCAATTATTATATATATCAAGTAAAAATTAAGCATAACATACTTATGTGATTTGATGTAAAAATCAATTTAAATATTGAAAAATTAATTATTGAAGATTTATATTATATACTGAAATTGTATTAATAATATGTATATTCATCATAGTGTGAGTGTGTGGTGAGTGGTGAGTGTTAAAATTGAAATTTAATTAAAAGTAGAGAAATATATATATTTATAATTTAAATGATTTCTTTAATTGAAATTATATTATAAACAAATTTTTAAAATCTCATTATAAAATTTGTTTAGTGTAAAGTATTAAATTAAAACTCTTGAAAAAACTATTAGTTACATATAATAATCTAATAACAATAATATTAAAAGAATAAAAAATTAATTTTTCTCAACATCTTTTGTGAATAAATTCTCACGGATTTCATTTCAAAATTTAATATCAAATAATCAAACCAACTGTGCTCATGAAACACGATTTCTGTAAATTACAATTTTTGAGTAATAACGCATAAAATTCTATCAATATAATTCTTTCTATTTTATCTTCTAGAAATTATCCTTTAAAAATTTTCTAATAAATATTTATGCATTTTTAAACATTTTTATAAATTAAATTTCTTATATTTAATCTTCTAATTATATTGGCATTAATTAAATAAAGATATCCTAAATAGAAAATTTAATTATAAAAATATCTTATTAATAAATACCTATACAACTAGACATATAACTTTGCAATTCATTCACTTACACGCTTTCTTTTTTACGTACTCACAATTAACTGTGTTTCTAAATTTTATATTTTGGCTATTTTGTTCACAACTCAATCCAATTCCAGTTTGATATCTCTCGGGCGGAACAGAATCACATGATAATCAATTTTGCTCTATCCAGTGTGTACCTGGCGGCGAGCAATGTTCTCAAGAAATGGCTAGTTTGAATTTTAATTCGGTTTATTGAAGTGCGTATGTATACACAATATTTATTTTTTTTGGTGGTGAAGCGAATTAAATCAGAAAGTTTTCTAACGACAGTGAGTAGGCAAATTACATCTGTCGCATTGAGTGAGTAGAATAGCGTTGCGACGTATGGACGAGGTAAGCATAGATTTGATTTTCCGGACTACCTCCCATGTGCACTAAAGTTTTTTTGATGATCTGAATACAAAATGATTTTGATCGTTACATATCTGATTGTTTTTATCTCGATTGGTTGTTTAGGAGTCGAAATTTTACAATATGTTATTTAATGTCTAATGTTCTTCTTACCTTTAATGATAGAATCGTTTCCATGATTTGTGTTAATAAATCAATTTTTTAAATTAGTGCATTGTGTGTGTAATGTGCAAGTGCACATTGATGATGAGATTTGATAAGTAGTAGGTTACTTGCTCTAAAAGTTTGTGTGTCTAGAAGTTACACTGCTATGTGTATTGGAGAAGGTTTTGATTGATTGATAGAGTGATTGGCCATATCAAGATTGCCCATATAGGCTATATATCTATAGTTATATCAGTTAAATATATCATTACTTTTGTTGACTCCGGACTATATATATCTACAAAAATTAACTCAAGGTTTAAGTTGTGCGAAAGGTTTAATATCTAATGATCATTTCACTTCGTGAACATTAACGAGAATTTTATAAGTAGTATAAATTATTGCAGGTATTGAATTGTTTAAAACATATTTCTGAATTGCTCTTCTGATGTATTTTGCTGGATATAGTAGATATTGATTGATATTTCAAAGCGTTCCAGGAATCCCCCAACCGATTTTAAGTGATGCAGAATTTGATTTTAGCCCGCTAATTTAACTTTTGCTGAAAAATGGGATTAATGATGAATGAGATTAAATCATTAATGGAGTTGTTACTATAGGGAAATAATGCGTGAGAGCAAGTACGAATAATTCACGCGAAAGTGCGTTGGAGATATATAGCATTTTCATGGTTGCGCATTAAATTCAAGGATTTGGCAAGTCTTGCCTTAAAATTTAACTCGTAGATTACCTTGGAACGCTTCTTACAACAAAAGGATTTTTTGAGGGGGAAAAAAGATTTCAATTGATCAAGAACTTCTTGTCTTATGTAATCACGCGTACTCTCGACGGGCACTGCAATTGTTTTATTTCCATATAACAGCTTTGCGCCATTCTTCTAGATTCATTGTAATAGATCAGAAAGTTTATAGACATATGAATGTGTATTATACTGAATAAACTGTGTCTGAATAAAACAAATGAATAATTGTAATGGATCATGGCTTAGTTGCATTTGAAAAAAAAACAAAATTAGATCTTTCTTGACAGAATAGTAACGCAGTATGGAATGTACAAAGCTGTTCTAGACAATCGAATAAAGATCGTACCAACTTGGCTTAACGAATTGGACTCGACATAATCAAAATTTGTCAAGCCCTCCTAGTACATAAAAGAAAACTCTTAATATCTAATTTGTTTGTAGGATTTTCGTCTACTGGTACTCTACTGATTATTATCTCACTTGCCAGTAGTAAATTCAGAGACTTACTTTCTGGGATCTTGGACAAAATCCATGCAATAAGCGTTAAAGAATCAGTGGCCTTGTCATTGTGTAACGATTCATTTCGCAAATGAATTATGATGCAATTTGGATTAACAAATGCACTGAAGAACATTCAACGATTAAGTGAAATACACTTTAGCAGATAAGACGGTGAGTTGAAACATATATAGTAAAAGAAGAATATAATAGTGTCGTTGGGCTTTTGATGTTTATTTTGCATGTTAAAGTTGACTAACAAATTATCATTTTTTTAATGTCGCACACGTGCTGATCTATTACTACTTATTATCCATTGGATTGTTAGTGAATGTGTTCTAATACTAATCTATTCGGAATCTATTGCTACTGTTTCATATCCATGTTCTATAGGATTGTAAGACTAAGGAAATAATTTTATGGCAAAAGTGAAGCTGGCTTTCTATCAATCAGCGATTCCCCATTTTTCCCGGATCAGCACCAATGACTATGCATGCTATCTAGTCTTTTATCTTTATCATACGGTATCTAGTCAGTGACACAGTGTACTAGATCTCTCATTCTCACAACCCATTTACCCTCTCTCACCAATTTATTCTCGGCTCTCATTCAAAACCGTCTTTCTCTCGGTACCCCTAACTTCCGCTCTACCGCTCACGAGTAAGCTCTGCAAACCTCCTGAACGACATCTTCCAGCAAATCCTTCCGCGCGATTGCGTAACATCGAATTACCTTGATGACGGTGTAGGATTATCGTCTTAACTGTGCCTGCTCCTTGGTTATATAGTCCAGATTACCGATTTGCGGTGAGTGTGCACTCGGTATGTCATTTTGTGACTGCAATTTTGTATAGAGGCTCTTTCGTTTAATCCTTTCTGCTCTTTATGAACCTTTCTCGCGAACATTATATCGTATGAATGGCAGGATTGGAAACGTTTGGAACTGTGATTATGTGCATTAAGTAATGTGTTCAAGAACATCTTTGCATATGACTAGTTGTATATTATATGAAGCGAACCGGAAATATCATGTTAATCTCGGTGATTAGTTATTCAATGATTTTAACGCATTAAATTTAAATAGGATATAAGGACAAGTATTGAATATTTCTGCCCAGTATATGGCTGGGTGTGATTAATTTAATTTGTCATCCGAAACGAAATACGCAAACTTAGAATTATGAAATTTATTATAAATAATCATTTCGTATCAAGGGCGACAACCACACCAAGTATCTATAAACAAAGGTTTCCTCGTTTTACCACCCGATAATTACTATATAGTATGTTCATCGGATGTTCTTCATTATTTCTCTCGAGAGTCCTCAGTTCTGAAGTCATTCAGACTTTACCGACCATGAAATGACAATTTCTAGCTTTCGTCATTCTCTCTCTCTCGGGTATTCAGAGTTTGATGGATGTGTTACTCTGAGGCCGACATTTAATATACGGGCATAGTACGGTACGAGGTGACATGCTCGTTTAATAAGCGTAATGGAATAAAGTTGTCTTGTCTCACAACTAGCGGATCTCTCGCTTCAAAAACGTCTATTCAGCTTGCGATTCGTGTTTTGTTCAAATTCTAGTCTAGATTCCCGTAGATTGAGATGATGTGGAGACGATGAGGGGCAGTACGCATCTGAAATTGCAGGTTTTCATAATGTGATAGTTTGTTTTGTTGTATTCTGTTACGATTATCTATTGATCTTCTCCGTCTTTAAGCGCTGTAAATTTGTGGTGGTCACACCAAGGAATACCGACGGTCTGGCCTTCCGATGCTTCGATCAAGACGATTAGCGTCTGTTAACACAGTTCCCAGTGAAATGAATGATTGCTTCCTTCATGTTCCATTCGGTTTATCTGAGTCATGGTAAATAATCATGT
Source organism: Microvelia longipes (assembly GCA_018340805.1). Classification (NCBI taxonomy): domain Eukaryota; kingdom Metazoa; phylum Arthropoda; class Insecta; order Hemiptera; family Veliidae; genus Microvelia; species Microvelia longipes. The sequence goes on along the minus strand of JACMZG010000117.1, from coordinate 16,144 downwards.
TAAAAATTTTGGCGTTAATCCAACATTTCTCAAAGTCACTAGTTAATATAGGATACTGGCGATTACCCAGAACTCTATTATATACCGTTCTGTTAACATACTGGGAAATTACTTCAATTTACCGAAGTTATTCATTCCTCAATGATCTTTGTGAATTAATTCTTACTTCATGTACTGAATTAATTTATACTATAGAGTTGATCAACGTTTAATCGTTTTGATCATTCGACAAACATTAATAATAAACATAGAAAATGTTATGTCCGTATTAAAAAGGCAATACAAATATAAACAACACAAATATGTAAAATGACAGAAAAACAAGTGTTATTATTTCTGTGTCACATAATATATGCAGAATGGTATTTTGTTATGTTTGATGCTTGTGTTGGTATGTTTGTATGGTTTTATCGGCAGAGATATATCGACATTTATTGATTGCCGTTGAGTGAATTGAGAAAGCAAACAGTCCATGGTATGTTTGCAGTTGTGATGAATGTGTTTGTTGTGCTGTATTGCTTGTATGTATGCTGATGGACCAAAATTTATTCATGACTCAGTTTTTGGTAACGTATCTCGAATTCATCTCTCTGAACGTCTTCAATAATTCTTCTGCATTACTCAATTGTTGTATAAATAGCTTCTAGGGTGTGGACATGTTCGAGCGTCAGTATCAGTAAAAACAAAGACTACCATTCTAAATCTATAATTAACTGTTTTTTGAAAAATTGTGCGTCGTTCTGGATAATTTCGTTTGAATTTTTGCAAGCGATCGCTAGTTATTGTTTTTTCTAGGGTGAGGAAAGAAATTCCGATCTTTGATATCAATTTTAAATTATTTGATTAATTATTTTTAATGAAAAATAGATTAATTGATTTTCATCACCCGAATTTTGTTAGATTTTATTATACTCTCTTACAACAGGCTGTTTATGGATACCTTGTGAGTGTATTGAAGGGGAGATAAAGGAAAAGCCTCTTCCAATTTGATTATTTTTATATATCTAAGGAATCCTTCCTGTATATTAAAATTAGAATTTTTATAGGAGGATATTGTAATATTAAATTATTATTTTTTACTTTGATAATTGGAATTCAACAATGTACCCTTCAACCGGCTGTATCTCTGTCGGCTAAATGAATTCACGTACCTGGAGAAATAAGTTTTTCTCCAGGGGATCTTTGTGATTGAGGGATCAATTGTGCGATAAATATTATAATATTCCTGTTTAAAAAAAAAAAAAAAAAAAAAAAAAAAAAAAAAAAAAAAAAAAAAAAAAAAAAAAAAAAAAAAAAAAATATAAAAAAAAAATGATCTATGTGTTTATCGACATAAACAAACTGATTTTAGGAAGGAATGCCGCGAATTAATTCAATATTTTCGTTTCTTCTGAAAAATGACGAACAAAAAATAAAATAGTGATGTTAGGGGGCTATTATGTGTTTGATTCTTTTTGTTTCTTACTACTTGGTGAATTAAATATTGTTTAAAATTCATCATCATACAACGGAATTATTAGGAAGAAACGCACTTGTAATAGTTTTTTAAAAATATTGCTATACAGAGATAAATCGACTAAACTATTGAATCCACCTGGCAAATCTCGGTATTTTTTTAAATTCTTAATTTGCATAATTATTTGATTAAATTATATTTAACAAGATTAATTGATCAGGCAATGTTACTACCCTGTTCAACACGGCTGTTATTGCGTCCAAGTTTATTTGGTTAGTTTAGAGAGCATGGAAGAGAAACTTTCTAAAGTTATTATAATGTTTTGAGAATCCGTTGGCAATCGGTTTATTTATGAATCCGATTTATTATATTATTTGATTAAAATTATTTTACTGATTATTTGTTCACCATTTACTATCCTGTCAACACGGCTGGTATTGATACTGAGTTATTGGAGGGAGATAAAGAAAATGGCCATATTTTAATTTTATATATTACTATAGAATGCCTACTCTTCTACAAAACGGATTATTTATGATGATTGTGATAAATATTTTTACTGATATTGATTTTCAGCAATGTTTACTACCCCTTTCAACACGGCTGTTTTTATATTTTTTATTGTTTGTCTCCAAAGTTATTTGATAGAAGAGAGATGAAGAGGAAAGGAATTTAATGGTGTTTCATGCACTTAATGTTATATATTGTATAAGAATCCGTTGGCAATCGTGTTATTTATTGTTTTGACCGATTTGGATTATCATATTTTGATTAAAATAATTATTTTTTTTTATTACTAAATGTTCACCAATTCTTTATTATCCTATACAACACGGCTGTATTGACTGGTTATTTGACTGAAGGGAGGAAATTAAAAGAAAAAAAGAAAGAAGAGAAAGGAGAAAAGGGAAAGAAAGGAGACAAAAAAGGGGGTGGGGGGGAAGGGGAGGGGAAGGATGATGGGGGAGGGGGGCGCGGTGGGGAAGTGGGGGAAAAAAGAAAAAAAAAAAAAAAAACGGAAAAAAAAAGGGCCTTATCCATATTTTTATTAATTTATAAGAATCCTTTCTTTCATAAAAATATATTTATTAGGATTTGAATTAAAATTATTTTAGCTGAATAATTGTTTCACAATGTTTACTTACCTTTCACCGGCTTGTATTTCCTGTTCAGCTAATGAATTACTTACCCTGAGAAAATAAGTTTCTCAGACTTTAGTGATTTGAGGGGGGAATGCAATTTTGCGAAAGATATCTGTTAAAAAAAATAAAAATTATTATGTCGTGTTGTAACGACCATCAAACAAAACTGAAATTATTGAAGTATGCGGTCTTTGAAAGAGGAAAAATAATAAGAATTTAAGACTAGATTTGTTTTGGTTCTTTTTGTTTCTACTACTGTATTGAAATAAAATATTGTCAAAAAATTTACATTTACAAACGGATTTGAAACAGCACTTGCATAGTTTTCAAATAATTGATTTACCAGATAAATCGGACTACTATTAGATCCCCTGGCAATCGGTTATTTTTAAATTATTTGATTTATTATTTGATTAAATTTTATACCAGATAATTGTTTTCAGCAATGTTACATACCCCTTTCAACACGGCGTGTATTGCTCCAAGGTCCCTATCTGTGGGATGAAGAGAAGACTTTTTTAATGTTTATAGATATAGAATTCCAGTTGGCATCGTTTTATTTTTTTTTTTTTAGAATTCCGCCGATTTGATTATATTATTTGATAAAATTATTTTATTGTATTGATCTAGAGTCCGTAATGTTTATATCTTACTGATTCACGGTTCTGTGCTGGTGTGAGCATCTCAAGATAATGATAATTAAATAGTTAATTGAACAAGGATTAAATTGTGGATTTCGATAGTGGATACTAGGCAGCTAAGAGATTATAAACATGGTACTGCTCCAGTGGTTCTGCTCTTTGCATTATCATATAAAAATTAACATCCGATGTACACCGACCTCAATATATATTTCTATTAATTTATATTGACAATATTTAATGTAATATTTGCTAAATATATATCATATTTGATGGAATCTCTTATATAAACGAATTATTAGGTACCAGTCTCAACCTGTCTCGCGACCCTACTAATTTTGAGATTGCATTGAAGTTCTCACTCAGCGATTTGGTGGTATTTGTTAGCATAATTCCAATAAAAACATGGTTTTAGTTCAAGAGATATATGAATTTGTATTGTTGCTAATTTTTTACTGGACAACCAGGTTTCGATAACTGCGTTTGTTATAATAAAACAGAAAAACATAAATGTTATCAATAATACTACCCTAATAAACTCATGAAATGCGTTCATAATATACGTTAATATATAATTATAATCTTTACAATTTAAGATATAAATTGTTTCAACTATACATAATGCAATATAAATTCTCTCTCTTATACACCTATATGTAGAAGAAACAATATAATTCAATTGAATTTGTGTTTTCTCTCCTGAAGGAATATTCTTTTAGTTGTTATATTGTAAGGGAGAATAAATTGTTTAGTTTGAGTTAATTTATTATAGATATACAACAAAAAAATAATGTTTTATAATAAAAATTATTTAAGTTATAGGAAATGACTATAAAATACAATATCAGTTGAGCTTTAGACAGATGCGTCTTTGAAAAGATGAAATAATTAAGATATATAAGTAGGTGTAATTAATAAGTGTGTCTTAGTATATATTAGTAATTATCTATTTTTGTTTCTTACAACTTTAAATCTGCTAGTTATAAAATAGTTCAATATAAATTATTTCTGGTAACATTTTAATATATCATATAACAACTGGAAATTTAGATTTATCTAGCACTTGTAAATAAGTAATTATGTATATTTCAAAATATATATTTATTTTGCATCAATTATTTATTAGATAATATACTTCGTGGCAAATACTAATATAAACTCTAATTAATTATTTAATGAAAGTGCCCCTGAATGTATGGACATTAATACAATTGTGGTATTCTTTTTAAAATCATTATATTATGGAAAATACAGATATAGTATTGATTAAATTGATTTATGTCAGAGATAATATGTATATCAGCATTGTATCGATACTCTCCCATTCATACACGAGCATGTGTCGATAGGTGTTATTGCTCCAAGGTTTTAGGCATTATGAAAGAGGGGATGCGAGAAGACTTTCTAATGTTATTATGCTATAGATATTCCTCGTATGGCAAGTATGTTTATTTAGACCATCCAGAATAACTGATAAAAGATGCGTATTTTTGAAATAAAATTAAAATTTATAATTAGATGGTTATGTTTCTATTTTACTTTCTCTTACAACCACTGCTGTATTGATAACTGGTTATTGAAGGGAGATAAAGAAAAGCCAAATAAATTTTATATTTTTATAAGAATCCTACTCTTTACAAAACGATTTATTTTATATGATTTGATTAAATTATTTTTACTGATAATTGTGTTCAGCAATGTTACTAACCCCTTTCAACACGGCTGTATTGCTCCAAGGTTATTGTAGAGAGATGAAGAGAAGACTTTCTAATGTTATATATGTATAAGATCCGTTGGCAATCGGTTATTTTTAGAATCCGATTTGATTTATTATTTGATTAAATTATTTTTACTGATAATTGTTCACCAATTTTACTACTCCTTACAATGGCTGTATTGATACTGAGTTATTGAAGGGAGATAAAGAAAAGCCTATCCAATTTTATATATTTATAAGATCCTTCTCTTTATAAAACGAATTATTTATAGGATTTGATTAAATTATTTTTACTGATAATTGTTCAACAATGTTACTACCCCTTTCAACACGGCTGTAATGCTCCTGTCAGCTAAATGAATTCACTTACCCTGAGAAAATAAGTTTTCTCCAGGACTTTGTGATTGAAGGGAATCAATTTGCGATATTCTGTTTTAAAAAATAAAAAAATTATGTTAACGACCATCAAACAAACTGATTTAGAAGATGCGTCTTTGAAAAGAAAAATAAGATAAGACTAGTTTGTTTTGATTCTTTTTGTTTCTTATAACCTGTTTTGAAAATAAAATATTGTAAAAATTATTCATACAAACGGATTTAGAAACAGCACTTGAATAGTTTTCAAAATATTGCTATTTACCAGATAAATCGACTATTAGAAATCGGTTATTTTTTAAATCCATATTATTGATTTTATACAGATAATTGTTAGCCCCATGTATATTGCTCCAAGGTTATTGTAGATGAAGACTTTTCTAAATTATATTGTATAAGAATCCGTTGGCAATCGGTTTATTTTTAGATATTTTATTATTTGATAAAATTATTTTTACTGATAATTGTTCACCAATTTTACTACTCCTTACAACACGGCTGTATTGATACTGAGTTATTGAAGGGAGATAAAGAAAAGCCTATCAATTTTATATATTTATAAGAATCCTCTCTTTATAAAACGAATTATTTATAGGATTTTGATTAAATATTTTTACTGATAATTGTTCAACAATGTTACTACCCCTTTCAACACGGCTGTAATGCTCCTGTCAGCTAAATGAATTCACTTACCCTGAGAAAATAAGTTTTCTCCAGGACTTTGTGATTGAAGGGGAATCAATTTTGCGATATTCTGTTTAAAAAAATAAAAAATTATGTTAACGACCATCAAACAAACTGATTTAGAAGATGCGTCTTTGAAAAGAGAAAAAATAATAAGATAGACTAGTTTGTTTTGATTCTTTTTGTTTCTTACTAACCTGTTTTGAAATAAAATATTGTAAAAATTATCATCATACAAACGGATTTAGAAAACAGCACTTGAATAGTTTTCAAAATAATTGCTATTTACCAGATAAATCGACTAACTATTAGAATCCCCTGGCAATCGGTTATTTTTAAAATCTATTTGATTATATTATTTGATTAAATTATTTATACAGATAATTGTTCAGCAATGTTACTACCCCTTTCAACACGGCTGTATTGCTCCAAGGTTATTGTAGAGATGAAGAGAAGACTTTCTAATGTTATATATGTATAAGAATCCGTTGGCAATCGGTTTTTTAGAATCCGATTTGATTATATTATTTGATAAAATTATTTTTACTGATAATTGTTCACCAATTTTACTACTTCTTACCACGGCTGTATTGATACTGAGTTATTGAAGGGAGATAAAGAAAAGCCTATATAATTTTATATATTTATAAGAATCCTACTCTTTACAAAACGATTTATTTATATGATTTGATTAAATTATTTTTACTGATAATTGTTCAGCAATGTTACTACCCTTTCAACACGGCTGTATTGCTCCAAGGTTATTGTAGAGAGATGAAGAGAAGACTTTCTAATGTTATATATGTATAAGAATCCGTTGGCAATCGGTTATTTTTAGAATCCGATTTGATTATATTATTTGATTAAATTATTTTACTGATAATTGTTCACCAATTTTACTACTCCTTACAACACGGCTGTATTGATACTGAGTTATTGAAGGGAGATAAAGAAAAGCCTATCCAATTTTATATATTTATAAGAATCCTTCTCTTTATAAAACGAATTATTTATAGGATTTGATTAAATTATTTTTACTGATAATTGTTCAACAATGTTACTACCCCTTTCAACACGGCTGTAATGCTCCTGTCAGCTAAATGAATTCACTTACCCTGAAAATAAGTTTTCTCCAGGACTTTGTGATTGAAGGGGAATCAATTTTGCGATATTCTGTTTAAAAAAATAAAAAATTATGTTAACGACCATCAAACAAACTGATTTAGAAGATGCGTCTTTGAAAAGAGAAAAATAATAAGATAGACTAGTTTGTTTGATTCTTTTTGTTTCTTACTAACCTGTTTTGAAATAAAATATTGTAAAAATTATCATCATACAAACGGATTTAGAAACAGCACTTGAATAGTTTTCAAAAATAATTGCTATTTACCAGATAAATCGACTAACTATTAGAATCCCCTGGCAATCGGTTATTTTAAAATCATATTTGATTATATTATTTGATTAAATTATTTATACAGATAATTGTTCAGCAATGTTACTACCCCTTTCAACACGGCTGTATTGCTCCAAGGTTATTGTAGAGAGATGAAGAGAAGACTTTCTAATGTTATATATGTATAAGAATCCGTTGGCAATCGGTTATTTTAGAATCCGATTTGATTATATTATTTGATAAAATTATTTTTACTGATAATTGTTCACCAATTTTACTACTTCTTACAACACGGCTGTATTGATACTGAGTTATTGAAGGGAGATAAAGAAAAGCCTATATAATTTTATATATTTATAAGAATCCTACTCTTTACAAACGATTTATTTATATGATTTGATTAAATTATTTTTACTGATAATTGTTCACCAATTTTACTACTCCTTACAACACGGCTGTATGAACTGAGTTATTGAAGGAGATAAAGAAAAGCCTATATAATTTTATATATTTATAAGAATCCTACTCTTTACAAAACATTATTTATATGATTTGATTAAATTATTTTTACTGATAATTGTTCACAATGTTACTACCCCTTTCAACGGCTGTATTGCTCCAAGGTTATTGTAGAGAGATGAAGAGAAGACTTTCTAATGTTATATATGTATAAGAATCCGTTGGCAATCGGTTATTTTTAGAATCCGATTTGATTATTATTTGATTAAATTATTTTTACTGATAATTGTTCACCAATTTTACTACTCCTTACAACACGGCTGTATTGATACTGAGTTATTGAAGGGAGATAAAGAAAAGCCTATCCAATTTTATATATTTATAAGAATCCTTCTCTTTATAAAACGAATTATTTATATTGATTTAAATTATTTTTACTGATAATTGTTCAACAATGTTACTACCCCTTTCAACACGGCTGTAATGCTCCTGTCAGCTAAATGAATTCACTTACCCTGAGAAAATAAGTTTTCTCCAGGACTTTGTGATTGAAGGGGAATCAATTTTGCGATATTCTGTTTAAAAAAATAAAAAATTATGTTAACGACCATCAAACAAACTGATTTAGAAGATGCGTCTTTGAAAAAGAAAAATAATAAGATAGACTAGTTTGTTTTGATTCTTTTTGTTTCTTACTAACCTGTTTTGAAATAAAATATTGTAAAAAATTATCATCATACAAACGGATTTAGAAACAGCACTTGAATAGTTTTCAAAATAATTGCTATTTACCAGATAAATCGACTAACTATTAGAATCCCCTGGCAATCGGTTATTTTTAAAATCATATTTGATTATATTATTTGATTAAATTATTTATACAGATAATTGTTCAGCAATGTTACTACCCCTTTCAACACGGCTGTATTGCTCCAAGGTTATTGTAGAGAGATGAAGAGAAGACTTTCTAATGTTATATATGTATAAGAATCCGTTGGCAATCGGTTTTTTAGAATCCGATTTGATTTATTATTTGATAAATTATTTTTACTGAATTGTTCACCAATTTTACTATTACAACATGGCTGTATTGATACTGAGTTATTGAAGGGAGATAAAGAAAAGCCTATATAATTTTATATATTTATAAGACTTATAATTGATACAACACGGCTGTATTGATACTGAGTTATTTAAAGAAAGCCTATAATTTTTATATATTTATAAGAATCCTACTCTTTACAAAACGATTTATTTATATATTTGATTAAATTATTTTTACTGATAATTGTTCAGCAATGTTACTACCCCTTTCAACACGGCTGTATTGCTCCAAGGTTATTGTAGAGAGATGAAGAGAAGACTTTCTAATGTTATATATGTATAAGAATCCGTTGGCAATCGGTTATTTTTAGAATCCGATTTGATTATATTATTTGATTAAATTATTTTTACTGATAATTGTTCACCAATTTTACTACTCCTTACAACACGGCTGTATTGATACTGAGTTATTGAAGGGAGATAAAGAAAAGCCTATCCAATTTTATATATTTATAAGAATCCTTCTCTTTATAAAACGAATTATTTATAGGATTTGATTAAATTATTTTTACTGATAATTGTTCAACAATGTTACTACCCCTTTCAACACGGCTGTAATGCTCCTGTCAGCTAAATGAATTCACTTACCCTGAGAAAATAAGTTTTCTCCAGGACTTTGTGATTGAAGGGGAATCAATTTTGCGATATTCTGTTTAAAAAAATAAAAAATTATGTTAACGACCATCAAACAAACTGATTTAGAAGATGCGTCTTTGAAAAGAGAAAAATAATAAGATAGACTAGTTTGTTTGATTCTTTTTGTTTCTTACTAACCTGTTTTGAAATAAAATATTGTAAAAATTATCATCATACAAACGGATTTAGAAACAGCACTTGAATAGTTTTCAAAATAATTGCTATTTACCAGATAAATCGACTAACTATTAGAATCCCCTGGCAATCGGTTATTTTTAAAATCATATTTGATTATATTATTTGATTAAATTATTTATACAGATAATGTTCAGCAATGTTACTACCCCTTTCAACACGGCTGTATTGCTCCAAGGTTATTGTAGAGAGATGAAGAGAAGACTTTCTAATGTTATATATGTATAAGAATCCGTTGGCAATCGGTTATTTTTAGAATCCGATTTGATTATATTATTTGATAAAATTATTTTTACTGATAATTGTTCACCAATTTTACTACTTTTACAACACGGCTGTATTGATACTGAGTTATTGAAGGAGATAAAGAAAAGCCTATATAATTTTTATATATTTATAAGAATCCTACTCTTTACAAAACGATTTATTATATGATTTGATTAAATTATTTTTACTGATAATTGTTCAGCAATGTTACTACCCCTTTCAACACGGCTGTATTGCTCCAAGGTTATTGTAGAGAGATGAAGAGAAGACTTTCTAATGTTATATATGTATAAGAATCCGTTGGCAATCGGTTATTTTTAGAATCCGATTTGATTATATTATTTGATAAATTATTTTTACTGATAATTGTTCACCAATTTTACTACTTTTACAACACGGCTGTATTGATACTGAGTTATTGAAGGGAGATAAAGAAAAGCCTATATAATTTATATATTTATAAGAATCCTTCTCTTTAAAAACTTATTTATAGATTTGATTGAATTATTTTTACTGATAATTGAACACGGCTGTATTGATACTGAGTTATTGAAGGAGATAAAGAAAAGCCTATATAATTTTATATATTTATAAGAATCCTACTCTTTACAAAACGATTTATTTATATGATTTGATTAAATTATTTTACTGATAATTGTTCAGCAATGTTACTACCCCTTTCAACACGGCTGTATTGCTCAAGGTTATTGTAGAGAGATGAAGAGAAGACTTTCTAATGTTATATATGTATAAGAATCCGTTGGCAATCGGTTATTTTTAGAATCCGATTTGATTATATTATTTGATTAAATTATTTTTACTGATAATTGTTCACCAATTTTACTACTCCTTACAACACGGCTGTATTGATACTGAGTTATTGAAGGGAGATAAAGAAAAGCCTATCCAATTTTATATATTTATAAGAATCCTTCTCTTTAAAACGAATTATTTATAGGATTTGATTAAATTATTTTTACTGATAATTGTTCAACAATGTTACTACCCCTTTCAACACGGCTGTAATGCTCCTGTCAGCTAAATGAATTCACTTACCCTGAGAAATAAGTTTTCTCCAGGACTTTGTGATTGAAGGGGAATCAATTTTGCGATATTCTGTTTAAAAAAATAAAAATTATGTTAACGACCATCAAACAAACTGATTTAGAAGATGCGTCTTTGAAAAGAGAAAAATAATAAGATAGACTAGTTTGTTTTGATTCTTTTTGTTTCTTACTAACCTGTTTTGAAATAAAATATTGTAAAAATTATCATCATACAAACGGATTTAGAAACAGCACTTGAATAGTTTTCAAAATAATTGCTATTTACCAGATAAATCGACTAACTATTAGAATCCCCTGGCAATCGGTTATTTTTAAAATCATATTTGATTATATTATTTGATTAAATTATTTATACAGATAATTGTTCAGCAATGTTACTACCCCTTTCAACACGGCTGTATTGCTCCAAGGTTATTGTAGAGAGATGAAGAGAAGACTTTCTAATGTTATATATGTATAAGAATCCGTTGGCAATCGGTTATTTTTAGAATCCGATTTGATTATATTATTTGATAAAATTTTTTACTGATAATTGTTCACCAATTTTACTACTTTTACAACATGTATTGATACTGAGTTATTGAAGGGAGATAAAGAAAGCCTATATAATTTTATATATTTATAAAATCCTACTCTTTACAAAACGATTTATTATATGATTTGATTAAATTATTTTTACTGATAATTGTTCAGCAATGTTACTACCCCTTTCAACACGGCTGTATTGCTCCAAGGTTATTGTAGAGAGATGAAGAGAAGACTTTCTAATGTTATATATGTATAAGAATCCGTTGGCAATCGGTTATTTTTAGAATCCGATTTGATTATATTATTTGATAAAATTATTTTTACTGATAATTGTTCACCAATTTTACTACTCCTTACAACATGGCTGTATTGATACTGAGTTATTGAAGGGAGATAAAGAAAAGCCTATAATTTTATATATTTATAAGAATTATCTTGATTAAATTATTTTTACTGATAATTGTTCACCAATTTTACTACTCCTTACAACACGGCTGTATTGATACTGAGTTATTGAAGGGAGATAAAGAAAAGCCTATCCAATTTATATATTTAAAGAATCCTTCTCTTTATAAAACGAATTATTTATAGGATTTGATTAAATTATTTTTACTGATAATTGTTCAACAATGTTACTACCCCTTTCAACACGGCTGTAATGCTCCTGTCAGCTAAATGAATTCACTTACCCTGAGAAAATAAGTTTTCTCCAGGACTTTGTGATTGAGGGGAATCAATTTTGCGATATTCTGTTTAAAAAAATAAAAAATTATGTTAACGACCATCAAACAACTGATTTAGAAGATGCGTCTTTGAAAAGAGAAAAATAATAAGATAGACTAGTTTTGTTTTGATTCTTTTTGTTTCTTACTAACCTGTTTTGAAATAAAATATTGTAAAAATTATCATCATACAAACGGATTTAGAAACAGCACTTGAATAATTTTCAAAATAATTGCTATTTACCAGATAAATCGACTAACTATTAGAATCCCCTGGCATCGGTTATTTTTAAAATCCTATTTGATTATATTATTGATTAAATTATTTATACAGATAATTGTTCAGCAATGTTACTACCCCTTTCAACAGCTCCAAGGTTATGTAGAGAGATGAAGAGAAGATAATATGTTAATATCCGGATTATTTATTTGATAAAATTATTTTACTGATAATTGTTCACCAATTTTACTACTTTTTACAACATGGCTGTTGCTGAGTTATTGTTTACTATTTTTACGATAACTTACAACACACGCTGAGCTCTTTTGTATTGCTCAACTTTCTAATGTTTATATATATAAGAATCCGTTGGCAATCGGTTATTTTAGAATCCGATTTGATTATATTATTTGATTAAATTATTTTTACTGCTTACAACACGGCTGTATTGATAGTTATTGAAGGAGATAAAGAAAAGCCTATCCAATTTTATATATTTATAGAATCCTCTCAAAACGATTGATTACTACCCTTTCAACACGGCTGTAATGCTCCTGTCAGCTAAATGAATTCACTTACCCTGAGAATTTCCAGGACTTTTGATTTCTGTTTAAAAAAATAAAAAATTATGTTATCAAACAAACTGATTTAGAAGATCGTCTTTGAAAAAGAAAAATAATAAGATCAATGTTGTACTTAGCCCCAATTGTTCAACACGGCTGTAATGCTCCTTAGTTATTGGTGCATATGTCATCTTTTTTGACAATGACATCTGCCCATGTGCCTTTCAATACAACGTCATATTTCTTATATTTTTTAATTTCAATATGGTAGGTGAGCATATAAATAAGATAGGAAAAAATGTAAAAATTACTGCTTTCAATTTACTGATTTCCGATGCAATTACTGCGATTTCCCAAAATGACTCGATATAATATTTTTTCAAATTATTTTTTTTTTAATGTAAATCAAGAAAAATATTAGAAAGCTGTGTCTTTTTTCTGAGGCTGCAGCTGCTTATAAGGCAGCAGGTTTTGTGGAATATCCTCCACGCTCTCCTGACCTCACACCACTTGACTTTTTTCTTTGGGGAAACCTGAAAAAATAAGGTATATGCAACTAAACCTGTTAAACTTACTGATTTGAAAGCATCCGTCGAATAAGTTGCTACAAAAGACTGTGATGCCATGCATTAGGGAGAAATTCAAAGAGGAAGACATTTACTTTCAGCAAGATGGAGCACCCCCGCATTATCATCGTGATGATGGAGTGACTGCAGCTGAGACTTAGATTTCATTTTTTCTGCACCAATGTTCTCAATTTTTTCTATGCTGAGTTTTTTGTCCTGCAGCATTCGTGGAAGATTAATCGGATCAGCGATCCGATTATCATTGGTTTTTTTCTGTATTCCAGAGATTTCTTGGAAGAACATCTGTAATATAGTTTTTCTTTGACAGAACAATGAGCCACGTATGGTAGTGCTATTTACTGATTATTATTTTTACTGATAATTGTTACAGCCCTTCTACACGGCTGTAATGCTCCTTAGTTATTGTAGAGAGATGAAGAGAAGTCTCTCCAATTTTTTATATTTGTAATTTATAAAATTTAATAATTGATAAAACTTAACAAATTTCATCTTTTAGTAATATTTTTTAACCCATCTAAAGATTTTCGAGTAAACTTTTTTTATTTCCACATTTAAATCGTCATCACTCCATTGATCTTCATGGAGTGACTGCAGCTGAGACTTGAATTTTATTTTTCTGCTGCAATTTTCTTTATTTCTTTCATGCTGAGGTTTTCCCTCCTGCAGCATTCATGAAAGATTAATCGGATCAGCGATCCGATTATCATTGGTGTTTTCTCTATTCCAGAGATTTCACTGAAATAATGTTCTAAAACTGTTTTTCTTTGCTAGAACATTGATCCACTGATGGTAGAGCTTTTTACCAGGTAAAATGGATTAACTATTATCATCCCCCTGGCAATCAGTCATTTTTAGAATCCGATTTGATTTAATCGGATTCATTATGGTGCATATGTCATCTTTTTTGACAATGACATCTGCCCATGTGCCTTCCAATACAACGTCATATTTCTTATATTTTTTTAAATTCAATATGGTAGGTGAGCATATAAATAAGATAGGAAATAAAATGTAAAAATTACTGCTTTCAATTTACTGATTTCCCGATGCAATTACTGCGATTTCCCAAAATGACTCGATATATATTTTTTCAAATTATTTTTTTTTAATGTAAATCAAGAAAAATATTAGAAAGCTGTGTCTTTTTCTGAGGCTGCAGCTGCTTATAAGGCAGCAGGTTTTGTGAATATCCTCCACGCTCTCCTGACCTCACACCACTTGACTTTTTTCTTTGGGATACCTGAAAAAAAGGTATATGCAACTAAACCTGTTAAACTTACTGATTTGAAAGCATCCGTCGAATAAGTTGCTACAAAAGACTGTGATGCCATGCATTAGGGAGAAATTCAAAGAGGAAGACATTTACTTTCAGCAAGATGGAGCACCCCCGCATTATCATCGTGATGATGGAGTGACTGCAGCTGAGACTTAGATTTCATTTTTTCTGCACCAATGTTCTCAATTTTTTCTATGCTGAGGTTTTTTGTCCTGCAGCATTCGTGGAAGAT
Organism: Microvelia longipes; assembly: GCA_018340805.1. Classification (NCBI taxonomy): domain Eukaryota; kingdom Metazoa; phylum Arthropoda; class Insecta; order Hemiptera; family Veliidae; genus Microvelia; species Microvelia longipes. The sequence continues at coordinate 877 of JACMZG010000117.1, read as the reverse complement.
TAATCGGATCAGCGATCCGATATCATTGGTTTTTTTCTGTATTCCAGAGATTTCTTGGAAGAACATCTGTAATATAGTTTTTCTTTGACAGAACAATGAGCCACGTATGGTAGTGCTATTTACTGATTATTATTTTACTGATAATTGTTACAGCCCTTTACACGGCTGTAATGCTCCTTAGTTATTGTAGAGAGATGAAGAGAAGTCTCTCCAATTTTTTATATTTGTAATTATAAAATTTAATAATTGATAAAAACTTAACAAATTTCATCTTTTAGTAATATTTTTTACCCATCTAAAGATTTTCGAGTAAACTTTTTTTATTTCCACATTTAAATCGTCATCACTCCATTGATCTTCATGGGTGACTGCAGCTGAGACTTGAAATTTTATTTTTTCTGCTGCAATTTTCTTATTTCTTCCATGCTGAGTTTTTCCTCCTGCAGCATTCATGAAAGATTAATCGGGATCAGCGATCCGATTATCATTGGTGTTTTCTCTATTCCAGAGATTTCACTGAAATAATGTCTAAACTGTTTTCTTGCTAGAACATTGATCCACTGATGGTAGAGCTTTTTACCAGGTAAAATGGATTAACTATTAATCATCCCCTGGCAATCAGTCATTTTAGAATCGATTTGATTTAATCGGATTCATTATGGTGCAATGTCTCTTTTTTGACAATGACATCTGCCCATGTGCCTTCCAATACAACGTCATATTTCTTATATTTTTTAAATTTCAATATGGTAGGTGAAGCATATAAATAAGATAGGAAATAAAATGTAAAAATTCTGCTTTCAATTTACTGATTTCCTGATGCAATTACTGCGATTCCCCAAATGCTCGATATAATATATTTTTTCAAATTATTTTT
>JACMZG010001179.1:0-11863 GCA_018340805.1 Microvelia longipes | reverse complement strand
CGCTGTGGCTAGCTGTGGCTGTGGCTGTGCTGCTGTGGCTGTGGCTGTGGCTGTGGCTGTGGTGGCTGTGGCTGTGGCTGTGGTGTGGCTGTGGTTAATAAACTATACTGTGGCTGTGGCTGTGGCTGTGGCTGGCTGTGGCTGTGCTGTGGGCTGTGGTTGGGGTAAATGTGATTATGTAATAATTACAACTATAGATTAAATATAATTATATACGAGTTATACATGAAAAATCTTGGGAAAATCGGTGGAAAATCCCATTTTTTGTTTAAATCAAGTCATTTTTCAAAATTTTTTAAATTTTTAGGACAATTTAAAAATTTTTTCAAAAAATTTTTCTCGAGATTTTTACATAAATCGATTCGGGACGACCTCGGGATTACTTTTATGAAATAAAAACGTGGTCGAAAAATATTTTATTCTCAAAATTAGAAATCAACATGTCTATTCGATAGAGAATTTCACGCTGATTACGAATATCATCACCTAAAATCACCAAACCTTACCAGGGCCGAGATAAATTAACTTTTGTTTTCAAATTTTGACTTTTAACACGCGATTATCTTTGTATAGAGTGACCGTATGGCTTTGTCTTTGATAACATTCGATTCAGAATTAAAAACTGACTGTACAAGTGTTAATATCGTCTCTGGAAAAATGCTTCCTTTTTGCTACAAACTCGTTAGAAAATTATATTATACTGTGGGCTGTGGCTGTGGTGGCTGTGGCTGCCTGTGGCTGTGGCTGTGGCTGTGGCTGTGGCTGTGGCTGTGGTGGCTGTGGCTGTGGCTGTGGCTGTGGCTGTGGCTGTGGCTGTGGCTGTGGCGTGGCTGTGGCTGTGGCTGTGGCTGTGGCTGTGGCTGTGGCTGTGGCTGTGGCTGTGGCTGTGGCTTGGGCTGTGGCTGTGGCTGTGGCTGTGGCTGTGGCTGTGGCTGTGGTTGGGGTAAATGTGATTATGTAATAATTACAACTATAGATTAAATATAATTATATACGAGTTATACATGAAAAATCTTGGGAAAATCGGTGGAAAATCCCATTTTTGTTTAAATCAAGTCATTTTTCAAAATTTTTTAAATTTTTAGGACAATTTAAAATTTTTTCAAAAATTTTTTCTCGAGATTTTTACATAAATCGATTCGGGACGACCTCGGGATTACTTTTATGAAATAAAAACGTGGTCGAAAAATATTTTATTCTCAAAATTAAAAATCAACATGTCTATTCGATAGAGAATTTCATGCTGATCACGAATATCATCACCTAAAATCACCAAACCTTACCAGGGCCGAGATAAATTAACTTTTGTTTTCAAATTTTGACTTTTAACACGCGATTATCTTTGTGTAGAGTGACCGTATGGCTTTGTCTTTGATACCATTCGATTCAGAATTAAAAACTGACTGTACAAAGTGTTAATATCGTCTCTGGAAAAATGCTTCCTTTTTGCTACAAACTCGTTAGAAAATTATATTATACTGTGGCTGTGGCTGTGGCTGTTTTTTTTATACTGTGGCTGTATGTATGGCTGTGGCTGTGGCTGTGGCTGTGGCTGTGGAAATGGCTGTGGTTAATAAAACTGTGCTGTGGCTGTGGCTGTTGTACTATACTGTGGCTGTTGTGGCTGTGGCTGTGGCTGTGGCTGTGGCTGTGGCTGTGGCTGTGGCTGTGGCTGTGGCTGTGGCTGTGGCTGTGGCTGTGGTTGGGGTAAATGTGATTTGTAATAATTACAACTATAGATTAAATATAATTATATACGAGTTATACATGAAAAATCTTAGAAAAATCGGTGGAAAATCCATTTTTGTTTAAATCAAGTCATTTTTCAAAATTTTTTAAATTTTTAGGACAATTTTAAAAAATTTTTTCAAAAATTTTTTCTCGAGATTTTTACATAAATCGATTCGGGACGACCTCGGGATTACTTTTATGAAATAAAAACGTGGTCGAAAAATATTTATTCTCAAAATTAGAAATCAACATGTCTATTCGATAGAGAATTTCAGCTGATTACGAATATCATCACCTAAAATCACCAAACCTTACCAGGGCCGAGATAAAGTACCTTTTGTTTTCAAATTTTGACTTTTAACACGCGATTATCTTTGTATAGAGTGACCGTATGGCTTTGTCTTTGATAACATTCGATTCAGAATTAAAAACTGACTGTACAAAGTGTTAATATCGTCTCTGGAAAAATGCTTCCTTTTTGCTACAAACTCGTTAGAAAATTATATTATACTGTGGCTGTGGCTGTGGCTGTGGTTTTTAGACTATACTGTGGCTGTGGCTGTGGCTGTGTGGCTGTGGCTGTGGCTGTGGCTGTGTGGCTGTGGCTGTGGCTGTGGCTGTGGCTGTTGCTGTGGCTGTGGCTGTGTGGCTGTGGCTGGCTGTGGTTGGGGTAAATGTGATTATGTAATAATTACAACTATAGATTAAATATAATTATATACGAGTTATACATGAAAAATCTTAGAAAATCGGTGGAAAATCCATTTTTGTTTAAATCAAGTCATTTTTCAAAATTTTTTAAATTTTTAGGACAATTTAAAAAAATTTTTTCAAAAATTTTTTCTCGAGATTTTTACATAAATCGATTCGGGACGACCTCGGGATTACTTTTATGAAATAAAAACGTGGTCGAAAAATATTTTATTCTCAAAATTAAAATCAACATGTCTATTCGATAGAGAATTTCACGCTGATTACGAATATCATCACCTAAAATCACCAAACCTTACCAGGGCCGAGATAAAGTACCTTTTGTTTTCAAATTTTGACTTTTAACACGCGATTATCTTTGTATAGAGTGACCGTATGGCTTTGTCTTTGATAACATTCGATTCAGAATTAAAAACTGACTGTACAAAGTGTTAATATCGTCTCTGGAAAAATGCTTCCTTTTTGCTACAAACTCGTTAGAAAATTATATTATACTGTGGCTGTGGCTGTGGCTGTGGTTTTTAGACTATACTGTGGCTGTGGCTGTGGCTGTGGCTGTGGCTGTGGCTGTGGCTGTGGCTGTGGGAAATGGCTGTGGTTAATAAAACTTTACTGTGGCTGTGGCTGTGGCTGTTGTTAATAAAACTATACTGTGGCTGTGGCTGTGGCTGTGGCTGTGGCTGTGGCTGTGGCTGTGGCTGTGGCTGTGGTTGGGGTAAATGTGATTATGTAATAATTACAACTATAGATTAAATATAATTATATACGAGTTATACATGAAAAATCTTAGAAAATCGGTGGAAAATCCATTTTTGTTTAAATCAAGTCATTTTTCAAAATTTTTTAAATTTTTAGGACAATTTAAAAAATTTTTTCAAAAATTTTTTCTCGAGATTTTTACATAAATCGATTCGGGACGACCTCGGGATTACTTTTATGAAATAAAAACGTGGTCGAAAAATATTTTATTCTCAAAATTAGAAATCAACATGTCTATTCGATAGAGAATTTCACGCTGATTACGAATATCATCACCTAAAATCACCAAACCTTACCAGGGCCGAGATAAAGTACCTTTTGTTTTCAAATTTTGACTTTTAACACGCGATTATCTTTGTATAGAGTGACCGTATGGCTTTGTCTTTGATAACATTCGATTCAGAATTAAAAACTGACTGTACAAAGTGTTAATATCGTCTCTGGAAAAATGCTTCCTTTTTGCTACAAACTCGTTAGAAATTATATTATATGGCTGTGGCTGTGGCTGTGGTTTTTTAGACTGTGGCTGTACTGTGTGGCTGTGTGGCTGTGGCTGTGGCTGTGGCTGTGGCTGTGGAAATGGCTGTGGTTAATGCTGTGGCTGTGGCCGTGGCTGTTGTTAATAAAACTATACTGTGGCTGTGGCTGTGGCTGTGGCTGTGGCTGTGGCTGTGGCTGTGGCTGTGGCTGTGGCTGTGTGGCTGTGGCTGTGGCTGTGGTTGGGGTAAATGTGATTATGTAATAATTACAACTATAGATTAAATATAATTATATACGAGTTTATACATGAAAAATCTTAGAAAAATCGGTGGAAAATCCATTTTTGTTTAAATCAAGTCATTTTTCAAAAATTTTTTAAATTTTTAGGACAATTTAAAAAAATTTTTTCAAAAATTTTTTCTCGAGATTTTTACATAAATCGATTCGGGGACCTCGGGATTACTTTTATGAAATAAAAACGTGGTCGAAAAATATTTTATTCTCAAAATTAGAAATCAACATGTCTATTCGATAGAGAATTTCACGCTGATTACGAATATCATCACCTAAAATCACCAAACCTTACCAGGGCCGAGATAAAGTACCTTTTGTTTTCAAATTTTGACTTTTAACACGCGATTATCTTTGTATAGAGTGACCGTATGGCTTTGTCTTTGATAACATTCGATTCAGAATTAAAAACTGACTGTACAAAGTGTTAATATCGTCTCTGGAAAAATGCTTCCTTTTTGCTACAAACTCGTTAGAAAATTATATTATACTGTGGCTGTGGCTGTGGCTGTGGTTTTTTAGACTATGGCTGTGGCTGTGGCTGTGCTGTGGCTGTGGCTGTGCTGGCTGTGGAAATGGCTGTGGTTAATAAAACTTTACTGTGGCTGTGGCCTGGCTGTTGTTAATAAAACTTACTGTGGGCTGTGGCTGTGGCTGTGGCTGTGGCTGTGGCTGTGGCTGTGGGCTGTGGCTGGTGGTTGGGGTAAATGTGATTATGTAATAATTACAACTATAGATTAAATATAATTATATACGATTATACATGAAAATCTTAGAAAAATCGGTGGAAAATCCTATTTTTGTTTAAATCAAGTCATTTTTCAAAATTTTTTAAATTTTTAGGACAATTTAAAAAAATTTTTTCAAAAATTTTTTCTCGAGATTTTTACATAAATCGATTGGGACGACCTCGGGATTACTTTTATGAAATAAAAACGTGGTCGAAAAATATTTTATTCTCAAAATTAGAAATCAACATGTCTATTCGATAGAGAATTTCACGCTGATTACGAATATCATCACCTTAAAATCACCAAACCTTACCAGGGCCGAGATAAAGTACCTTTTGTTTTCAAATTTTGACTTTTAACACGCGATTATCTTTGTATAGAGTGACCGTATGGCTTGTCTTTGATAACATTCGATTCAGAATTAAAAACTGACTGTACAAAGTGTTAATATCGTCTCTGGAAAAATGCTTCCTTTTTGCTACAAACTCGTTAGAAAATTATATATACTGTGGCTGTGGCTGTGGCTGTGGGACTATACTGTGGCTGTGGCTGTGGCTGGCTGTGGCTGTGGCTGTGGCTGGCTGTGGCTGTGGCTGTGGCTGTGGCTGGCTGTGGGCTGTGGCTGTGGCTGGCTGGTTAATAAAACTATACTGTGGCTGTGGCTGTGGCTGGCTGTGGCTGTGGCTGTGGCTGTGGCTGTGGCTGTGGCTGTGGCTGTGGCTGTGGCTGTGGCTGTGGTTGGGTAAATGTGATTATGTAATAATTACAACTATAGATTAAATATAATTATATACGAGTTATACATGAAAAATCTTGGGAAAATCGGTGGAAAATCCCATTTTTGTTTAAATCAAGTCATTTTTCAAAATTTTTTAAATTTTTAGGACAATTTTAAAATTTTTTCAAAAAATTTTTTCTCGAGATTTTTACATAAATCGATTCGGGACGACCTCGGGATTACTTTTATGAAATAAAAACGTGGTCGAAAAATATTTTATTCTCAAAATTAAAAATCAACATGTCTATTCGATAGAGAATTTCATGCTGATCACGAATATCATCACCTAAAATCACCAAACCTTACCAGGGCCGAGATAAATTAACTTTTGTTTTCAAATTTTGACTTTTAACACGCGATTATCTTTGTGTAGAGTGACCGTATGGCTTTGTCTTTGATACCATTCGATTCAGAATTAAAAACTGACTGTACAAAGTGTTAATATCGTCTCTGGAAAAATGCTTCCTTTTTGCTACAAACTCGTTAGAAAATTATATATACTGTGGCTGTGGCTGTGGCTGTGGTTTTTAGACTATACTGTGGCTGTACTGTGGCTGTGGCTGTGGCTGTGGCTGTTGGCTGTGGCTGTGGCTGTGGCTGTGGAAACTTACTGTGGCTGTGGCGTGGCTGTTGTTAATAAAACTATAGGCTGTGGCTGTGGCTGTGGCGCTGTGGCTGGCTGTGGCTGTGGCTGTGGCTGTGGTGTGGCTGTGGCTGTGGCTGTGGCTGTGGCTGTGGCTGTGGCTGTGGCTGTGGCTGTGGCTGTGGCTGTGGCTGTGGCTGTGGCTGTGGCTGTGGCTGTGGCTGTGGCTGTGGCTGTGGCTGTGGCTGTGGCTGTGGCTGTGGCTGTGGCTGTGGCTGTGGCTGTGGGCTGTGGCTGTGGCTGTGGCTGTGGCTGTGGCTGTGGCTGTGGCTGTGGCTGTGGCTGTGGCTGTGGCTGTGGCTGTGGCTGTGGCTGTGGCTGTGGCTGTGGCTGTGGCTGTGCTGTGGCTGTGGCTGTGGCTGTGGCTGTGGCTGTGGCTGTGGCTGTGGCTGTGGCTGTGGCTGTGCTGTGGCTGTGGCTGTGGCTGCTGTGGCTGTGGCTGTGGCTGTGGCTGTGGCTGTGGCTGTGGCTGTGGTTAATAAAACTATACTTACTGTGGCTGTGGCTGTGGCTGTGGGCTGTGGCTGTGGCTGTGGCTGTGTGGCTGTGGCTGTGGCTGTGGCTGTGGCTGTGTGTGGCTGTGGCTGTGGCTGTGGTGTGCTGGCTGTGCTGTGGCACTATACTGTGGCTGTGGCTGTGGCTGTACTGTGGCTGTGGCTGTGGCTGTGGCTGTGGCTGTGGCTGTGGCTGTGGGTGGCTGTGGCTGTGGCTGTGGCTGTGGCTGTGGCTGTGGCTGTGGCTGTGGCTGTGCTGGCTGTGGCTGTGGCTGTGGCTGTGGCTGTGGCTGTGGCTGTGGGACTATACTGTGGCTGTGGCTGTGGCTGTGGCTGTGGCTGTGGCTGTGGGCTGTGGCTGTGGCTGTGCTGGCTGTGGCTGTGGCTGTGGCTGTGGCTGTGGCTGTGGCTGTGGCTGTGGCTGTGGTTTTTAGCTGTGGCTGTGGCTGTGGCTGTGGCTGTGGCTGGCTGTGGGCTGTGGCTGTGGCTGTGGTGTGGCTGTGGCTGTGGCTGTGGCTGTGGCTGTGGCTGTGGCTGTGGCTGTGGCTGTGGCTGTGGCTGTGGCTGTGGCTGTGGCTGTGGCTGGCTGTGGCTGTGCTGTGGCTGTGGCTGTGGGTGGCACTATACTGTGGCTGTGGCTGTGGCTGTGGCTGTGGCTGTGGCTGTGGCTGTGGCTGTGGGACTATACTGTGGCTGTGGCTGTGGCTGTGGTGGCTGTGGCTGGCTGTGGCTGTGGCTGTGCTGTGGCTATACTGTGGCTGTGGCTGTGGCTGTGGCTGTGGCTGTGGCTGTGGCTGTGGCTGTGGCTGTGGCTGTGGCTGTGGCTGTGGTTTAACTATACTGTGGCTGTGCTGTGGCTGTGGCTGTGGCGTGGCTGTGGCTGTGGCTTGGCTGTGGCTGTGGCTGTGGCTGTGGCTGTGGCTGTGGCTGTGGCTGTGGCTGTGCTGTGGCTGTGGCTGTGTGGCTGTGGCTGTGGCTGTGGCTGTGCTGTGGCTGTGGCTGTGGCTGTGGCTGTGGCTGTGGCTGTGGCTGTGGCTGTGGCTGTGGCTGTGGCTGTGCTGTGGCTGTGGTGGCTGTGGCTGTGGCTGTGGCTGTGGCTGTGGCTGTGGCTGGCTGTGGCTGTGGCTGTGTGGCTGTGGCTGTGGCTGCTGTGGCTGGGCTGTGGCTGTGGCGTGGCTGTGGTTTTAAAATATACTGTGGCTGTGGCTGTGGTTAATAAAACTATACTGTGGCTGGCTGTGGCTGTGGTAGACTATACTGTGGCTGCTGTGGCTGTGGCTGTGCTGGCTGTGGTTTTTAGACTATACTGTGGCTGTGGCTGTGCTGTGGCTTGTGGCTGTGGCTGTGGCTGTGGCTGTGGCTGTGGCTGTGGCTGTGGCGTGGCTGGCTGTGGCTGTGGCTGTGGTTAATAAAACTATACTGTGGCTGTGGCTGTGCTGTGGCTGTGGTTTTTAACTATACTGTGGCTGTGGCTGTGGCTGTACTGTGGCTGTGGTGGCTGTGGCTGTGGCTGTGGCTGTGGCTGTGGCTTGGCTGTGGTTTTTTGCTGTGGCTGTGGCTGTGGCTGGCTGTGCTGTGGCTGTGGCTGTGGCTGTGGCTGCTGGCTGTGCTGGCTGTGGCTGTGGCTGTGGTGGCTGTGGGACTATACTGTGGCTGTGGCTTGGCTGTGGCTGTGGCTGTGGCTGTGGGCTATACTGTGGCTGTGGCTGTGGCTTGTGACTGTGGCTGTGGCTGTGGCTGTGGCTGTGGCTGTGGCTGTGGCTGTGGTTTTTAGACTATACTGTGGCTGTGGCTGTGGCTGTGTGGCTGGTGGGCTGTGGGCTGTGGCTGTGGCTGTGGTTAATAAAACTATTGTGGCTGTGGCTGTGGCTGTGGCTGTGGCTGTGGCTGTGTGGCTGTGGCTGTGGCTGTGCTGTGGCTGTGGCTGTGGCTGTGGCTGTGCTGGCTGTGGCTGTGGCTGTGGCTGTGGTTTTTAACTATACTGTGGCTGTGGCTGTGGCTGTGGCTGTGGCTGTGGCTGTGGCTGTGGCTGTGGGCTATACTGTGGCTGTGGCTGTGGCTGTGGTGGCTGTGGCTGTGGCTGGCTGTGGCTGTGGCTGTGGGACTATACTGTGTGGCTGTGGCTGTGGCTGTGGCTGTGCTGTGGCTGTGGCTGTGGCTGTGGCTGTGGCTGTGGCTGTGGGCTGTGGCTGTGGCTGTGGCTGGCTGTGGCTGTGGCTGTGGCTGTGGCTGTGGCTGTGGCTGGCTGTGGGCTGTGCTGTGGCTGTGGCTGTGGCTTGTGGCTGTGGCTGTGGCTGTGGCTGTGGCTGTGGCTGTGGCGCTGTGGCTGTGGCTGTGGCTGTGGTGGCTGTGGCTGTGGCTGTGGCTGTGGCTGTGGCTGTGGCTGTGGCTGTGGCTGTGCTGTGGCTGTGGCTGTGGCTGTGGCTGTGCTGTGGCTGTGGCTGTGGCTGTGGCTGTGGCTGTGGCTGTGGCTGTGGCTGTGGCGTGGCTGTGGCGTGGCTGTGGCTGTGGCTGTGGCTGTGGCTGTGGCTGTGGCTGTGCTGTGGCTGTGGCTGTGCTGTGGCGCTGTGGCTGTGGCTGTGGCTGTGGCTGTGGCTGTGCTGTGGCTGTGGCTGTTACTGTGGCTGTGGCTGTGGCTGTGGCCGTGGCTGTGGTTTTAAAATATACTGTGGCTGTGGCTGTGGTTAATAAACTATACTGTGGCTGTTGCTGTTCTGTGGCTGTGGGACTATACTGTGGCTGTGGCTGTGGCTGTGACTGTGGCTGTGGCTTGTGGCTGTGGCTGTGGCTGTGGCTGTGGCTGTGGTTTTCGACTATACTGTGGCTGTGCTGTGGTGTGGCTGTGGCTGTGGTGTGGCCTGTGGCTGTACTGTGGCTGTGGCTGTGGCTGTGGCTGTGGTGTTGCTGTGGGCTGTGGCTGTGGCTGTGGCTGTGGCTGTGGCTGTGGCTGTGGTCGTCTAACTGTGGCTGGGCTGTGGCTGTGGCTGTGGCTGTGGCTGTGGCTGTGGCTGACTGTGGCTGTGCTGTGGCTGTGGCTGTGGCTGTGCTGTTTTTTAACTATACTGTGGCTGTGGGCTGTGGCAGTGGCTGTGGCTGTGGCTGTGGCTGTGGCTGTGGCTGTGGCTGTGGCTGTGGCCGTGGCTGTGGCTGTGGCTGTGGCTGTGGTTAATAAAACTATACTGTGGCTGTTGCTGCTGTGGCTGTGGTTTTTAGACTATACTGGGCTGTGGCTGTGGCTGTGCTGTGGCTGTGGCTGTGGCTGTGGCTGTGGCTGTGGCTGTGGCTGTGGCTGTGGGCTGTGGCTGTGGCTGTGGCTGTGGCTGTGGCTGTGGCTGTGGCTGTGGCTGTGGCTGTGGCTGTGGCTGTGGCTGTGGCTGTGCTGCTGGGCTGTGGCTGTGGCTGCTGGGCTGTGGGCTGTGGCTGTGGCTGTGCTGTGGCTGTGGCTGTGGCTGTGGCGGCTGTGGCTGTGGCTGTGGCTGTGGCTGTGGCTGTGGGCTGTGGCTGTGGCTGTGGCTGTGGCTGTGGCTGGGCTGTGGTTGCTGTGGCTGTGGCTGTGGCTATGGCTGTGGCTGTGGCTGTGGCTGTGGCTGGCTGTGGCTGTGCTGTGGCTGTGGGTGGCTGTGGCTGTGGCTGTGGCTTGGCTGTGGCTGTGGCTGTGTGGCTGTGGCTGTGGCTGGGCTGGGCTGTGGCTGTGGCTGTGGCTGTGGCTGTGGCTGTGGCTGTGGCTGTGGCTGTGGCTGTGGCTGTGGCTGTGGCTGTGGCTGTGGCTGTGGCTGTGGCTGTGGCTGTGGCTGTGGCTGTGGCTGTGGCTGTGGCTGTGGCTGTGCTGTGGCTGTGGCTGTGGCTACTGCTGGCTGTGGCTGTGGCTGTGGCTGTGGCTGTGGCTGTGGCTGTGCTGTGGGACTATACTGTGGCTGTGGCTGTGGCTGTGGCTGTGGCTGTGGCTGCTGACTATACTGTGGCTGTGGCTGTGGCTGTGGCTGTGGCTGTGGCTGTGGCTGTGGCTGTGGCTGTGGCTGTGGGGCTGTGGCTGTGGCTGTGGCTGTGGCTGTGGCTGTGGCTGTGGCTGTGGCTGTGGCTGTGGCTGTGGCTGTGGCTGTGGCTGTGGCTGTGGCTGTGGCTGTGGCTGTGCTGTGGCTGTGGCTGTGGCTGTGGCTGTGGCTGTGGCTGTGGTGGCTGTGGCTGCTGGCTGTGGCTGGTGGCTGTGGCTGTGGCTGTGGCTGTGGCTGTGGCTGTGGCTGTGGCTGTGGCTGTGGCTGTGGCTGTGGCTGTGGCTGTGGCTGTGGCTGTGGCTGTGGCTGTGGCTGTGGCTGTGGCTGTGGCTGTGGCTGTGGCTGTGGCTGTGGCTGTGGCTGTGTGGCTGTGGCTGTGTGGCTGTGGTGTGGCTGTGGCTGTGGTTAAACTATACTGTGGCTGTGCTGTGCTGTGGCTGTGGTTTTTAGACTATACTGTGGCTTGGCTGTGGCTGTGGCTGTGTGTGTTTTTAGACTATACTGTGGCTGTGGCTGTGGCTGTGGTGCTGTTGCTGTGGCTGTGGCTGTGGCTGTGGCTGTGGGTGGCTGTGGCTGTGGCTGTGGTGTGGTTAATAAAACTATACTGTGGCTGCTGTGCTGTGGCTGTGGTTTTAGACTATACTGTGGCTGTGGCTGTGGCTGTGGACTGTGGGCTGTGGCTTGTGGCTGTGGCTGTGGCTGTGGCTGCTGTGGCTGTGGCTGTGGCTGTGGTTTTTCGACTGTACTTTTGTGGCTGTGTGTGCTGTGGCTTTGGCTGTGGTGTGGCTGACTGGCTGTGGCTGTGGCTGTGTGCTGTTGCTGTTTTTTAGACTATACTGTGGCCTTGTGGCTGTGGCTGTGGCTGTGGCTGTGGCTGTGGTTTTTCGTCCTATACTGGCTGTGGCTGTGGCTGTGGGCTGTGGCTGTGGCTGTGGCTGTGGCTGTGGCTGTGGCTGTGGCTGTGGCTGTGGTTTTGGACTATACTGTGGCTGTGGCTGTGGCTTGTGGCTGTGGGCTGGCTGGCTGTGGTTTAAAACTATCTGTGGCTGTGCTGTGGTTAATAAAACTGTGGCTGTGGCTGTGGCTGTGGCTGTGGCTGTGGCTGTGGCTGTGGCTGTGGCTGTGGCTGTGGCTGTGGCTGTGGCTGTGGCTGTGGCTGTGGCTGTGGCTGTGGCTGTGGCTGTGGTGTGGGTGGCTGTGGTTTTTTAACTATACTGTGGCTGTGGTGTGCTGTGGCTGTGGCTGTGGCTGTG
>JACMZG010001178.1:0-11866 GCA_018340805.1 Microvelia longipes | reverse complement strand
AGAGCATCATTTGATATTGATTATTATATTAATTAATATGTTAAATCTTTGATGAAATATTAATTTCAATTATGAATAAAACATCTGCAAAATTATGAGCCTTCGTAGCTCAGTGTTAGAGCACTGGTCTAGTAAACCAGGGGTCGAGAGTTCAATTCTCTCCGAAGGCAACTTTTTTCCATAGGAAATTTTATTTTCTTGACATGAAATAATAATAATCCGAAATGTCATTTGACACTCGTTTTGAAATTAAAACACACACAAATACAGATTTTTGTCACAACTCGCTTATTCGACATGTTTGATTATCTTTTTATTATTATGGTTGTTTTTAGAAAAACTCTATTTTCAAACAAAAAAAATGTATCTTAAAGAAAAACATTTAGATTTTCTATTATTTTTCTATATATAGTGAATATAGAATAATATCGATATTTTAATGATCATTATTAATGTTTCTTTAACTCGATTATTAACTAGAACTTTCAAGTTAACATGATAATCACTGTGTAGACCATCATTTGATATTGATTATTATATTAATTATATGTTAAATCTTTGATGAAATATTAATTTCAATTATGAATAAAACATCTGCAAAATTATAGCCTTCGTAGCTCAGTGGTTAGAGCACTGGTCTAGTAAACCAGGGGTCGAGAGTTCAATTCTCTCCGAAGGCAACTTTTTTCCATAGGAAATTTTATTTTCTTGACATGAATAATAATAATCCGAAATGTCATTTGACACTCGTTTTGAAAATTAAAACACCACAAATACAGATTTTTGTCACAACTCGCTTATTCGACATGTTTGATTATTATCTTTTTATTATTATGGTTGTTTTAGAAAAACTCTATTTTCAAACAAAAAAAATGTATCTTAAAGAAAAACATTTAGATTTTCTATTATTTTTTCTATATATAGTGAATATAAGAATATCGATATTTTAATGATCATTATTAATGTTTCTTTAACTCGATTATTAACTAGAACTTTCAAGTTAACATGATAATCACTGTGTAGACCATCATTTGATATTGATTATTATATTAATTAATATGTTAAATTTGATGAAATATTAATTTCAATTATGAATAAAACATCTGCAAAATTATGAGCCTTCGTAGCTCAGTGGTTAGAGCACTGGTCTAGTAAACCAGGGGTCGAGAGTTCAATTCTCTCCGAAGGCAACTTTTTTCCATAGGAAATTTTATTTTCTTGACATGAAATAATAATAATCCGAAATGTCATTTGACACTCGTTTTGAAAATTAAAACACCCACAAATACAGATTTTTGTCACAACTCGCTTATTCGACATGTTTGATTATTATCTTTTATTATTATGGTTTTTTAGAAAACTCTATTTTCAAACAAAAAAAATGTATCTTAAAGAAAAACATTTAGATTTTCTATTATTTTTCTATATATAGTGAATATAGAATAATATCGATATTTTTAATGATCATTATTATGGTTTCTTTAACTCGATTATTAACTAGAACTTTCAAGTTAACATGATAATCACTGTGTAGACAATCATTTGATATTGATTATTATATTAATTATATGTTAAATCTTTGATGAAATATTAATTTCAATTATGAATAAAACATCTACAAATTATGAGCCTTCGTAGCTCAGTGGTTAGAGCACTGGTCTAGTAAACCAGGGGTCGAGAGTTCAATTCTCTCCGAAGGCAACTTTTTTCCATAGGAAATTTTATTTTCTTGACATGAAATAATAATAATCCGAAATGTCATTTGACACTCGTTTTGAAAATTAAAACACCACAAATACAGATTTTTTGTCACAACTCGCTTATTCGACATGTTTGTATTATTCTTTTTATTATTATGGTTGTTTTTAGAAAAACTCTATTTTCAAACAAAAAAATGTATCTTAAAGAAAAACATTTAGATTTTCTATTATTTTTTCTATATATAGTGAATATAGAATAATATCGATATTTTAATGATCATTATTATGTTTCTTTAACTCGATTATTTAACTAGAACTTTCAAGTTAACATGATAATCACTGTTAGACCATCATTTGATATTGATTATTATATTAATTAATATGTTAAATCTTTGATGAAATATTAATTTCAATTATGAATAAAACATCTACAAAATTATGAGCCTTCGTAGCTCAGTGGTTAGAGCACTGGTCTAGTAAACCAGGGGTCGAGAGTTCAATTCTCTCCGAAGGCAACTTTTTTCCATAGGAAATTTTATTTTCTTGACATGAAATAATAATAAATCCGAAATGTCATTTGACACTCGTTTTGAAAATTAAAACACCACAAATACAGATTTTTGTCACAACTCGCTTATTCGACATGTTTGATTATTATCTTTTTATTATTATGGTTGTTTTTAGAAAACTCTATTTTCAAACAAAAAAAATGTATCTTAAAGAAAAACATTTAGATTTTCTATTATTTTTCTATATATAGTGAATATAGAATAATATCGATATTTTTAATGATCATTATTATGGTTTCTTTAACTCGATTATTAACTAGAACTTTCAAGTTAACATGATAATCACACTGTGTAGACCATCATTTGATATTTATATATATTAATTATATGTTAAATCTTTGATGAAATATTAATTTCAATTATGAATAAAACATCTGCAAAATTATGAGCCTTCGTAGCTCAGTGGTTAGAGCTGGTCTAGTAAACCAGGGTCGAGAGTTCAATTCTCTCGAAGGCAACTTTTTTCCATAGGAAATTTTATTTTCTTGACATGAAATAATAATAATCCGAAATGTCATTTGACACTCGTTTTGAAAATTAAAACACCACAAATACAGATTTTTGTCACAACTCGCTTATTCGACATGTTTGATTATTATCTTTTATTATTATATGGTTGTTTTTAGAAAAACTCTATTTTCAAACAAAAAAAATGTATCTTAAAGAAAAACATTTAGATTTTCTATTATTTTTCTATATATAGTGAATATAGAATAATATCGATATTTTAATGATCATTATTATGTTCTTTAACTCGATTATTAACTAGAACTTTCAAGTTAACATGATAATCACTGTGTAGACAATCATTTGATATTGATTATTATATTAATTAATATGTTAAATCTTTGATGAAATATTAATTTCAATTATGAATAAACATCTACAAAATTATGAGCCTTCGTAGCTCAGTGGTTAGAGCACTGGTCTAGTAAACCAGGGGTCGAGAGTTCAATTCTCTCCGAAGGCAACTTTTTTCCATAGGAAATTTTATTTTCTTGACATGAAATAATAATAATCCGAAATGTCATTTGACACTCGTTTTGAAAATTAAAACACCACAAATACAGATTTTTGTCACAACTCGCTTATTCGACATGTTTGATTATTATCTTTTTATTATTATGGTTGTTTTTAGAAAACTCTATTTTCAAACAAAAAAAATGTATCTTAAAGAAAAACATTTAGATTTTCTATTATTTTTTCTATATATAGTGAATATAGAATAATATCGATATTTTAATGATCATTATTATGGTTTCTTTAACTCGATTATTAACTAGAACTTTCAAGTTAACATGATAATCACTGTGTAGACAATCATTTGATATTGATTATTATATTAATTATATGTTAAATCTTTGATGAAATATTAATTTCAATTATGAATAAAACATCTGCAAAATTATGAGCCTTCGTAGCTCAGTGGTTAGAGCACTGGTCTAGTAAACCAGGGGTCGAGAGTTCAATTCTCTCCGAAGGCAACTTTTTTCCATAGGAAATTTTATTTTCTTGACATGAAATAATAATAATCCGAAATGTCATTTGACACTCGTTTTGAAAATTAAAACACCACAAATACAGATTTTTGTCACAACTCGCTTATTCGACATGTTTGATTATTATCTTTTTATTATTATGGTTGTTTTTAGAAAACTCTATTTTCAAACAAAAAAAATGTATCTTAAAGAAAAACATTTAGATTTTCTATTATTTTTTCTATATATAGTGAATATAGAATAATATCGATATTTTAATGATCATTATTATGGTTTCTTTAACTCGATTATTAACTAGAACTTTCAAGTTAACATGATAATCACTGTGTAGACAATCATTTGATATTGATTATTATATTAATTATATGTTAAATCTTTGATGAAATATTAATTTCAATTATGAATAAAACATCTGCAAAATTATGAGCCTTCGTAGCTCAGTGGTTAGAGCACTGGTCTAGTAAACCAGGGGTCGAGAGTTCAATTCTCTCCGAAGGCAACTTTTTTCCATAGGAAATTTTATTTTCTTGACATGAAATAATAATAATCCGAAATGTCATTTGACACTCGTTTTGAAAATTAAAACACCACAAATACAGATTTTTGTCACAACTCGCTTATTCGACATGTTGATTATTATCTTTTTATTATTATGGTTGTTTTTAGAAAAACTCTATTTTCAAACAAAAAAAATGTATCTTAAAGAAAAACATTTAGATTTTCTATTATTTTTTTCTATATATAGTGAATATAGAATAATATCGATATTTTAATGATCATTATTATGGTTTCTTTAACTCGATTATTAACTAGAACTTTCAAGTTAACATGATAATCACTGTGTAGACAATCATTTGATATTGATTATTATATTAATTATATGTTAAATCTTTGATGAATATTAATTTCAATTATGAATAAAACATCTGCAAAATTATGAGCCTTCGTAGCTCAGTGGTTAGAGCACTGGTCTAGTAAACCAGGGGTCGAGAGTTCAATTCTCTCCGAAGGCAACTTTTTTCCATAGGAAATTTTATTTTCTTGACATGAAATAATAATAATCCGAAATGTCATTTGACACTCGTTTTGAAAATTAAAACACCACAAATACAGATTTTTGTCACAACTCGCTTATTCGACATGTTTGATTATTATCTTTTTATTATTATGGTTGTTTTTAGAAAACTCTATTTTCAAACAAAAAAAATGTATCTTAAAGAAAAACATTTAGATTTTCTATTATTTTTCTATATATAGTGAATATAGAATATATATATTTTAATGATCATTATTATGTTTTCTTTAACTCGATTATTAACTAGAACTTTCAAGTTAACATGATAATCACTGTGTAGACAATCATTTGATATTGATTATTATATTAATTATATGTTAAATCTTTGATGAAATATTAATTTCAATTATGAATAAAACATCTGCAAAATTATGAGCCTTCGTAGCTCAGTGGTTAGAGCACTGGTCTAGTAAACCAGGGGTCGAGAGTTCAATTCTCTCCGAAGGCAACTTTTTTCCATAGGAAATTTTATTTTCTTGACATGAAATAATAATAATCCGAAATGTCATTTGACACTCGTTTTGAAAATTAAAACACCAACAAATACAGATTTTTGTCACAACTCGCTTATTCGACATGTTTGATTATTATCTTTTTATTATTATGGTTGTTTTTAGAAAACTCTATTTCAAACAAAAAAAATGTATCTTAAAGAAAAACATTTAGATTTTCTTATTTTTCTATATATAGTGAATAGAATAATATCGATATTTTAATGATCATTATTATGGTTTCTTTAACTCGATTATTAACTAGAACTTTCAAGTTAACATGATAATCACTGTGTAGACCATCATTTGATATTGATTATTATATTAATTATATGTTAAATCTTTGAAAATATTAATTTCAATTATGAATAAAACATCTGCAAAATTATGAGCCTTCGTAGCTCAGTGGTTAGCACTGGTCTAGTAAACCAGGGGTCGAGAGTTCAATTCTCTCCGAAGGCAACTTTTTTCCATAGGAAATTTTATTTTCTTGACATGAAATAATAATAATCCGAAATGTCATTTGACACTCGTTTTGAAAATTAAAAACCACAAATACAGATTTTTGTCACAACTCGCTTATTCGACATGTTTGATTATTATCTTTTTATTATTATGGTTGTTTTTAGAAAACTCTATTTTCAAACAAAAAAAATGTATCTTAAAGAAAAACATTTAGATTTTCTATTATTTTTTCTATATATATGAATATAGAATAATATCGATATTTTAATGATCATTATTATGGTTTCTTTAACTCGATTATTAACTAGAACTTTCAAGTTAACATGATAATCACTGTGTAGACCATCATTTGATATTGATTATTATATTAATTTATGTTAAATCTTTGATGAAATATTAATTTCAATTATGAATAAAACATCTACAAAATTATGAGCCTTCGTAGCTCAGTGGTTAGAGCACTGGTCTAGTAAACAGGGGTCGAGAGTTCAATTCTCTCCGAAGGCAACTTTTTTCCATAGGAAATTTTATTTTCTTGACATGAAATAATAATAATCCGAAATGTCATTTGACACTCGTTTTGAAAATTAAAACACCACAAATACAGATTTTTGTCACAACTCGCTTATTCGACATGTTTGATTATTATCTTTTTATTATTATGGTTGTTTTTAGAAAAACTCTATTTTCAAACAAAAAAAATGTATCTTAAAGAAAAACATTTAGATTTTCTATTATTTTTCTATATATAGTGAATATAGAATAATATCGATATTTTAATGATCATTATTATGGTTTCTTTAACTCGATTATTAACTAGAACTTTCAAGTTAACATGATAATCACTGTGTAGACCATCATTTGATATTGATTATTATATTAATTATTATGTTAAATCTTTGATGAAATATTAATTTCAATTATGAATAAAACATCTACAAAATTATGAGCCTTCGTAGCTCAGTGGTTAGAGCACTGGTCTAGTAAACCAGGGGTCGAGAGTTCAATTCTCTCCGAAGGCAACTTTTTTCCATAGGAAATTTTATTTTCTTGACATGAAATAATAATAATCCGAAATGTCATTTGACACTCGTTTTGAAAATTAAAACACCACAAATACAGATTTTTGTCACAACTCGCTTATTCGACATGTTTGATTATTATCTTTTTATTATTATGGTTGTTTTTAGAAAAACTCTATTTTCAACAAAAAAAATGTATCTTAAAGAAAAACATTTAGATTTTCTATTATTTTTTCTATATATAGTGAATATAGAATAATATCGATATTTTAATGATCATTATTATGGTTTCTTTAACTCGATTATAACTAGAACTTTCAAGTTAACATGATAATCACTGTGTAGACATCATTTGATATTGATTATTATATTAATTATATGTTAAATCTTTGATGAAATATTAATTTCAATTATGAATAAAACATCTACAAAATTATGAGCCTTCGTAGCTCAGTGGTTAGAGCACTGGTCTAGTAAACCAGGGGTCGAGAGTTCAATTCTCTCCGAAGGCAACTTTTTTCCATAGGAAATTTTATTTTCTTGACATGAAATAATAATAATCCGAAATGTCATTTGACACTCGTTTTGAAAATTAAAACACCACAAATACAGATTTTTGTCACAACTCGCTTATTCGACATGTTTGATTATTATCTTTTTATTATTATGGTTGTTTTTAGAAAAACTCTATTTTCAAACAAAAAAAATGTATCTTAAAGAAAAACATTTAGATTTTCTATTATTTTTTCTATATATAGTGAATATAGAATAATATCGATATTTTAATGATCATTATTATGGTTTCTTTAACTCGATTATTAACTAGAACTTTCAAGTTAACATGATAATCACTGTGTAGACAATCATTTGATATTGATTATTATATTAATTAATATGTTAAATCTTTGATGAAATATTAATTTCAATTATGAATAAAACATCTGCAAAATTATGAGCCTTCGTAGCTCAGTGGTTAGAGCACTGGTCTAGTAAACCAGGGGTCGAGAGTTCAATTCTCTCCGAAGGCAACTTTTTTCCATAGGAAATTTTATTTTCTTGACATGAAATAATAATAATCCGAAATGTCATTTGACACTCGTTTTGAAAATTAAAACACCACAAATACAGATTTTTGTCACAACTCGCTTATTCGACATGTTTGATTATTATCTTTTTATTATTATGGTTGTTTTTAGAAAAACTCTATTTTCAAACAAAAAAAATGTATCTTAAAGAAAAACATTTAGATTTCTATTATTTTTTCTATATATAGTGATATAGAATAATATCGATATTTTAATGATCATTATTATGGTTTCTTTAACTCGATTATTAACTAGAACTTTCAAGTTAACATGATAATCACTGTGTAGACATCATTTGATATTGATTATTATATTTATTTTATGTTAAATCTTTGATGAAATATTAATTTCAATTATGAATAAAACATCTACAAAATTATGAGCCTTCGTAGCTCAGTGGTTAGAGCACTGGTCTAGTAAACAGGGGTCGAGAGTTCAATTCTCTCCGAAGGCAACTTTTTTCCATAGGAAATTTTATTTTCTTGACATGAAATAATAATAATCCGAAATGTCATTTGACACTCGTTTTGAAAATTAAAACACCACAAATACAGATTTTTGTCACAACTCGCTTATTCGACATGTTTGATTATTATCTTTTTATTATTATGGTTGTTTTAGAAAAACTCTATTTTCAAACAAAAAAAATGTATCTTAAAGAAAACATTTAGATTTTCTATTATTTTTTCTATATATAGTGAATATAGAATATATATCGATATTTTAATGATCATTATTATGGTTTCTTTAACTCGATTATTAACTAGAACTTTCAAGTTAACATGATAATCACTGTGTAGACCATCATTTGATATTGATTATTATATTAATTATATGTTAAATCTTTGATGAAATATTTTCAATTATGAATAAAACATCTACAAAATTATGAGCCTTCGTAGCTCAGTGGTTAGAGCACTGGTCTAGTAAACCAGGGGTCGAGAGTTCAATTCTCTCCGAAGGCAACTTTTTTCCATAGGAAATTTTATTTTCTTGACATGAAATAATAATAATCCGAAATGTCATTTGACACTCGTTTTGAAAATTAAAACACCACAAATACAGATTTTTGTCACAACTCGCTTATTCGACATGTTTGATTATTATCTTTTTATTATTATGGTTGTTTTTAGAAAACTCTATTTTCAAACAAAAAAAATGTATCTTAAAGAAAAACATTTAGATTTTCTATTATTTTTTCTATATATAGTGAAATATAGAATAATATCGATATTTTAATGATCATTATTATGGTTTCTTTAACTCGATTATTAACTAGAACTTTCAAGTTAACATGATAATCACTGTGTAGACAATCATTTGATATGATTATTATATTAATTATATGTTAAATCTTTGATGAAATATTAATTTCAATTATGAATAAAACATCTACAAAATTATGAGCCTTCGTAGCTCAGTGGTTAGAGCACTGGTCTAGTAAACCAGGGGTCGAGAGTTCAATTCTTCCGAAGGCAACTTTTTTCCATAGGAAATTTTATTTTCTTGACATGAAATAATAATAATCCGAAATGTCATTTGACACTCGTTTTGAAAATTAAAACACCACAAATACAGATTTTTGTCACAACTCGCTTATTCGACATGTTTGATTATTATCTTTTTATTATTATGGTTGTTTTTAGAAAACTCTATTTTCAAACAAAAAAAATGTATCTTAAAGAAAAACATTTAGATTTTCTATTATTTTTTCTATATATAGTGAATATAGAATAATATCGATATTTAATGATCATTATGGTTTCTTTAACTCGATTATTAACTAGAACTTTCAAGTTAACATGATAATCACTGTGTAGAATCATTTGATATTGATTATTATATTAATTATTATGTTAAATCTTTGATGAAATATTAATTTCAATTATGAATAAAACATCTACAAAATTATGAGCCTTCGTAGCTCAGTGGTTAGAGCACTGGTCTAGTAAACCAGGGGTCGAGAGTTCAATTCTCTCCGAAGGCAACTTTTTTCCATAGGAAATTTTATTTTCTTGACATGAAATATAATAATCCGAAATGTCATTTGACACTCGTTTTGAAAATTAAAACACCACAAATACAGATTTTTGTCACAACTCGCTTATTCGACATGTTTGATTATTATCTTTTTATTATTATGGTTGTTTTTAGAAAACTCTATTTTCAAACAAAAAAATGTATCTTAAAGAAAAACATTTAGATTTTCTATTATTTTTTCTATATATAGTGAATATAGAATAATATCGATATTTTAATGATCATTATTATGGTTTCTTTAACTCGATTATTAACTAGAACTTTCAAGTTAACATGATAATCACTGTGTAGACAATCATTTGATATTGATTATTATATTAATTATTATGTTAAATCTTTGATGAAATATTAATTTCAATTATGAATAAAACATCTACAAAATTATGAGCCTTCGTAGCTCAGTGGTTAGCACTGGTCTAGTAAACCAGGGGTCGAGAGTTCAATTCTCTCCGAAGGCAACTTTTTTCCATAGGAAATTTTATTTTCTTGACATGAAATAATAATAATCCGAAATGTCATTTGACACTCGTTTTGAAAATTAAAACACCACAAATACAGATTTTTGTCACAACTCGCTTATTCGACATGTTTGATTATTATCTTTTTATTATTATGGTTGTTTTTAGAAAAACTCTATTTTCAAACAAAAAAAATGTATCTTAAAGAAAAACATTTAGATTTTCTATTATTTTTTCTATATATAGTGAATATAGAATAATATCGATTTTAATGATCATTATTATGGTTTCTTTAACTCGATTATTAACTAGAACTTTCAAGTTAACATGATAATCACTGTGTAGACCATCATTTGATATTGATTATTATATTAATTATATGTTAAATCTTTGATGAAATATTAATTTCAATTATGAATAAACATCTAAAAATTATGAGCCTTCGTAGCTCAGTGGTTAGAGCACTGGTCTAGTAAACCAGGGGTCGAGAGTTCAATTCTCTCCGAAGGCAACTTTTTTCCATAGGAAATTTTATTTTCTTGACATGAAATAATAATAATCCGAAATGTCATTTGACACTCGTTTTGAAAATTAAAACACCACAAATACAGATTTTTGTCACAACTCGCTTATTCGACATGTTTGATTATTATCTTTTATTATTATGGTTGTTTTTTAGAAAACTCTATTTTCAAACAAAAAAAATGTATCTTAAAGAAAACATTTAGATTTTCTATTATTTTTTTATATATAGTGAATATAGAATAATATCGATATTTTAATGATCATTATTATGGTTTCTTTAACTCGATTATTAACTAGAACTTTCAAGTTAACATGATAATCACTGTGTAGACCATCATTTGATATTGATTATTATATTAATTATATGTTAAATCTTTGATGAAATATTAATTTCAATTATGAATAAAACATCTGCAAAATTATGAGCCTTCGTAGCTCAGTGGTTAGAGCACTGGTCTAGTAAACCAGGGGTCGAGAGTTCAATTCTCTCCGAAGGCAACTTTTTTCCATAGGAAATTTTATTTTCTTGACATGAAATAATAATAATCCGAAATGTCTTTGACACTCGTTTTGAAAATTAAAACACCACAAATACAGATTTTGTCACAACTCGCTTATTCGACATGTTTGATTATTATCTTTTTATTATTATGGTTGTTTTAGAAAAACTCTATTTTCAAACAAAAAAAATGTATCTTAAAGAAAAACATTTAGATTTTCTATTATTTTTTCTATATATAGTGAATATAGAATAATATCGATATTTTAATGATCATTATTATGGTTTCTTTAACTCGATTATTAACTAGAACTTTCAAGTTAACATGATATCACTGTGTAGACATCATTTGATATTGATTATATTAATTATTATGTTAAATCTTTGATGAAATATTAATTTCAATTATGAATAAACATCTACAAAATTATGAGCCTT
>JACMZG010001177.1:0-11872 GCA_018340805.1 Microvelia longipes | reverse complement strand
TATTTCCTTTTTAATTTGGATTAATATCAAAATGAACAACACTAACAACATGAATAATTTATGAAACTGTGGTGAAGCAAGTATATTTAATTTTTTAATAAATGTTTTGGTTTTATTAATTTTAGAAAATAAATGTCTTATAAGAATCGCGTTATGAATAGTCGAAATATGACTTTCAATCCAAATATGACCTAATCATATGCCTTTTCAATCAGATGCATATGTCCTCAAATAATATGACTTTCAATCCAAATATTGTCAATCATATGCCTTTCAATCAGGGATGCCATGTCTCAAAATAATGACTTTCAATCCAAATATGTGCCAAAAATCATATGCCTTTTCAATCAATGCCATATGTCTTCAAATAATAGACTTTCAATCCAAAAATATGCCCAAATTCCAGATGTTGCCTTTCAATTCAGACTTAATCTGTTATAGATTCATAATTTTGGAATTAACTTAATTAAAACGTACTTATACTGTGAACTTAAACAATACAATGAAAAATAATAAACGGATCTTTATTTGAAATTAAAATTAGGAATCGCAAATATGATTGATATAATCAATATTTGTTGACCCTAATTTTCAAATTTTATTGTTAATCATGTGATTACACAATTTAAAAAAAACATCATATTCGATTACTGGATTACATAATTAACTTATTTTAATTTAAAATTTAAATTCTTTCATAATATTGTCACAATTTCAATAACAGAAATCGGTAAGGATTATTGTAATTGTAAAATTATTCTTTTATTTCTTTTTAATTTTAGATAATATAAAAATGAACAACACTAACAAACATGAATAATTAGTGAAAGTGGTGATGAAAGCAAGTTAATTTAATTTGAAAAAAGTTTTGTTTTTATTTACATTTAGAAAATAAATGGTCCTATAAGAATCTGCGTTATGAATAGTCGAAATATGACTTATCAATCCAAATATACCTAATCATATTGCCTTTCAAAATCAGATTGCCATATGTCTCAAATAATATGGACTTTCAATCCAAATATGTCAATCATATGCCTTTCAATCAGATGCCATGTCTCAAAATAATGACTTTCAATCCAAATATGCCAAATCATATGGCCTTTCAGATCAGATTTGCATATGTTCTCAAAAATAAGACTTTCAATCCAAAATATGCCAAATTCAGATTTGCCGTTTCAAGTCAGATTAATCTGTATAGATTCATAATTTTGGAATTAACTAATTAAAAACGTACATTATACTGTTGAAACTTAAACAATACAATGAAAATAATAACGGATGCTTATTTGAAATTAATTGAATCGCAAATTATTGATTATATAATCAATATTTTGTGACCCTAATTTTCAAATTTTATTGTAATTCATGTGTATTACACAATTTAAAAAAAAAAATCATATTCGAATTACTGGATTACATAATTAACTTATTTTAATTTTAAAAAATTTAAATGTCTTTTTCATATATTAGTCCACAATTTTAAATTAACAAAAATCGGTAAGGATTATTTTGAATTTTAAAATATTCATTTATTCTTTTAATTTTAGATAATATCAAAATGAACAACACTAACATGATAATTATTGAAATTGGTGAAGCAAGTAAATTTAATTTTTAAATAAAATGTTTTTTTATTTACAATTTAGGAAATAAATGGTCCTTATAAAGAATCGCGTTAGTGAATAGTCGAAATATGACTTTCAATCCAAATTATACCTAATCTTGCCTTTCAATAGATGCATATGTCTCAATTAATATGACTTTCAATCCAAATATGTCAAATCATATGCCTTTCAATCAGATGCCATGTCTCAAATAATGACTTTCAATCCAAAATATGCAAATCATATGCCTTTCAATCAGATGCCGTATGTCTCAAATAATAAGACTGTTCAATCCAATATGCCAAATCAGATTTGCCTTTCAATTCAGATTAATCTGTATAGATTTCATAATTTTGGAATTATAATTAAAAACGTTACATTTACTGTGAACTTAAACAATACAATGAAAATAATAAACGGATCTTATTTGAAATTTTAAAATTAGAATTCGCAAATATTGATTATATAATTCAAATATTTGTTGACCCTAATTTTCAAATTTTATTGTTAATTCAGTGTATTTACACCAATTTAAAAAAAAACATCATATTCGTTACTGGTATTTACATAAATTAACTTATTTTAATTAAAAATTTAATTCTTTTCATTAATATTGTCACAATTTTAAATAAACAAGAAATCGGTAAGGATTATTTTTTTAATTTTAAAATTATCATTTTATTCGTTATTAATTTTAGATAAATATCAAAGGAACAACACTAACATGAATAATTATTGAATGTGGTGAAGCAAGTAAATTTAATTTTTAAAAAATGGTTTTTTTTATTTAATTTAGAAAATAAATGGTTCCTTATAAGAATCGCGTTATGAATAGTCGAAATTGACTTTCAATCCAAATAGGCCTAATCATGATGCCTTCAATCAGATGCCATATGTCTTCAAATAATATGACTTTCAATCCAAATATTAGTCAAATCATATGCCTTCAATCAGATGCCATGTCTCAATAATGACTTTCAATCCAAATATTTGCCAAATTCATAGCCTTTCAATCAGATGCCATATGTCTCAAATAATAAGACTTATCTAATCCAAATATGCCAAATGCGGGATTTGCCTTTCAATCAGTTAATCTGTATTAGATTATAATTTTGGAATTAACTATTAAAAACGTACATTATACTGTGAACTTAAACAATACAATGAAAATAATAAACGGATCCTTATTGAAATTTAAAAATTTAGATTCGCAAATATTGATTATATAATTTCAATATTTGTGACCCTAATTTTCAAATTTATGTAATTCATGTGTATTACACAATTTAAAAAAATCATAATTCGATTATGGTATTACATAATTAATTATTTTAATTAAAATTTTAATCTCTTTTCATAATATTGTCACATTTTCATAACAAGAAATCCGTAAGGATTATTTTTAATTAAATTATTCATTTTATTTCTTTTTAATTTTAGATAATATCAAAAATGAACAACACTAACAACATGAATAATTATTGAAATGTGGTGAAGCAGTAAATTTAATTTTTATAAAATGTTTTGATTTTATTTACATTTAGAAATAAATGGTCCTTATAAGAATCGCCGTTATGAATAGTCGAATATATGACTTTCAATCCAAAATACTAATCATATGCCTTTCATCAGATGCCATATGTCTCAAATAATATGACTTTCATCCAAATATGTCAAATCATATGCCTTTCATCAGTTGGTCTCAAATAATGACTTTCAATCCAAATATGCCAATCATATGCCTTTCAATCAGATGCCATATGTCTCAAATATAAGACTTTCAATCCAAATATGCCAAATCAGATTTGCCTTTCAATCAGATTAATCTGTATAGATTCATAATTTTGGATTAACTAATTAAAACGTACTTTATTACTGTGAACTTAAACAATACAATGAAAATAATAAACGGATCTTATTTGAAATTTAAAATTAGATGCAATATTGATTTATAATCAATATTTGTGACCCTAATTTTCAAATTTTATTTGTAATTCATGTGTTTACTACAATTTAAAAAAAAACATCATTTCGTACTGGTATACATAATTAACTTATTTTAATTAAAAATTTAAATTCTTTCATAATATTGTCACCAATTTTCAATAACAAGAAATCGGTAAGGATTATTTTTAATTTTAAATTATTCATTTTTATTTCTTTTAATTTTAGATAATATCAAATGAACAACACTAACAACTGAATAATTATTGAAAATGTGGTGAAGCAAGTAAATTTAATTTTATAAAATGTTTTGTTTTTTACATTTAGAAAATAAATGGTCCTTATAAGAATCGCGTTATGAAATAGTCGAAATATGACTTTCAATCCAAATATACCTAATCATATTGCCTTTCAATCAGATGCCATATGGTCTCAAATAATATGACTTTCAATCCAAATATGTCAAATTCATATGCCTTTCAATCAGATGCCATGTCTCAAATAATGACTTTTCAATCCAAATATGCCAAATCATATGCCTTTCAATCAGATGCCATATGTCTCAAATAATAAGACTTTCAATCCAAATATGCCAAATCAATTTGCCTTTCAATCAGATTAATCTGTATAGATTCATAATTTTGGAATTAACTAATTAAAAAAACGTACATTTATACTGTGAACTTAAACAATACAATGAAAATAATAAACGGATCTTATTTGAAATTTAAAAATTGAATCGCAAATATTGATTATATAATCAATATTTGTGACCCTAATTTTTCAAATTTTATGTAATTCATGTGTATTACACAATTAAAAAAAAACATCATATTCGATACTGGTATTACATAATTAACTTATTTTAATTAAAAATTTAAATTTTTCATAATATTGTCACAATTTTAATAACAAAAATCGGTAAGGATTATTTTAATTTTAAATTATTCATTTTATTTTTTTTAATTTAGATAATATCAAAATTGAACACACTAACTGAATAAATTATTGAATGTGGTGTAAATTTAATTTTTAATAAAATTTTTGTATTTACATTTGAAAATAAATGGTCCTTATGAATCGCGTTAAATGTAAAATGATTTGCATATGCTTTCAATCAGATTGCATATGTCTCAAATAATATGACTTTCAATCCAAATATGTCAAATATATGCTTTCAATCAGATGCCATGTGTCTCAAAAATGACTTTCAATCCAAATATTGCTTCATATGCCTTTCAATCAGATGCCATATGTCTCAAATAATAAGACTTTCAATCCAAATATGCCAAATCAGATTGGCCTTTTCAACAGATTAATCTGTATAGATTCATAATTTGGAATTAACTAATTAAAAACGTAATTATACTGTGAACTTAAACAATACAATGAAATAATAACGGATCTTATTTGAAATTTAAAATTAGAATCGCAAATATTGATTATTATAATCAATATTTGTGACCTAATTTTAAATTTTATTGTAATTCATGTGTATTACACAATTTAAAAAAAACATCATATTCGATACTGGTATTACATAATTAACTTTTTTAATTAAAAATTTAAATTCTTTCATAATATTTGTCACAATTTTAAATAACGAAATCGGTAAGGATTATTTTTAATTTTAATTATTCATTTTATTTCTTTTTAATTTTAGATAATATCAAAATGAAACAACATAACATGAATAATTTTGAAAGTGTAAGCAAGTAAATTTAAGTTAATAAAATGTTGTTTATTTACATTTAGAAATTATGTCCAATCGCGTTTGAATAGTCGAAATATGACTTTCAATCCAAATATTAATCATTGCCTTTCAATCAGATGCATATGTCTCAAATAATATGCGTCAATCCAATATGTCAAATCATAGCCTTCAATCTGCCATGTCTCAAATAATGACTTTCAATCCAAATATGCCAAATCATTGCCTTTCAATCAGATGCCATATGTCTCAAATAATAAGACTTTCAATCCAAATTGCCAAATCAGATTTGCCTTTCAATCAGATTAATCTGTATTAGATTCATAATTTGGAATTAACTAATTTAAAAACGTACATTATACTGTGAACTTAAACAATACAATGAATAATAAACGGATCTTATTTGAAATTTAAATTAGAATCGCAAAATATTGATATATAATCAATATTTGTGACCCTAATTTTCAATTTTATTGTAATTCATGTGTATTACAAATTAAAAAAAAACATCATATTCGATACTGGTATTACATAATTAAACTTATTTTAATTAAAAATTAAATCTTTTCATTAATATTGTCACAATTTTAAATAACAAGAAATCGGTAAGGATTATTTTTAATTTTAAAATTATTCATTTTATTTCTTTTTAATTTTAGAAATATCAAAATGAACAACACTAACATGAATAATTATTGAAATGTGGTGAAGCAAGTAAATTTAATTTAATAAAATGTTTTGTTTATTTACATTTTAGAAAATAAATGGTCCTTATAAATCGCGTTATGAATAGTCGAATATGACTTTCAATCCAAATATGCTAATCATATGCCTTCAATCAGATGCCATATGTCTCAATTAATATGACTTTCAATCCAAATATGTCAAATCATATGCCTTTCAATCAGATGCCATGTCTCAATAATGACTTTCAATCAATATGCCAAATCATATGCCTTTCAATCAGATGCCATATGTCTCAAATAATAAGACTTTCAATCCAAATATGCCAAATCAGATTTGCTTTCAATCAGATTAATTTATAGATTCATAATTTGGATTAACTAATTAAAAACGTACATTATACTGTGAACTTAAACAATACAATGAAAATAATAAACGGATCTTATTTGAAATTTAAAATTAGAATCGCAAATATTGATTATATAATCAATATTTGTGACCCTAATTTTCAATTTTTTGTAATCATGTGTATTACACAATTTAAAAAAAAAACATCATATTCGATACTGGTATACATAATTAACTTATTTTAATTAAAAATTTAAATTCTTTCATAATATTGTCACAATTTTAAATAACAAGAATCGGTAAGGATTATTTTTAATTTTAAATTATTCATTTTATTTCTTTTAATTTTAGATAATATCAAAATGAACAACAACTAAACATGAAAATTTTGAAATGTGGTGAAGCAAGTAAATTTAATTTTTAATAAAATGTTTTGTTTTATTTACATTTAGAAAATAAATGGTCCTTATAAGAATCGCGTTATGAATAGTCGAATATGACTTTCAATCCAATATACCTAATCATATGCCTTTCAATTCAGATGCCATATGTCAAATAATATGACTTTCATCCAAATATGTCAATCATATGCCTTTCATCAGATGCCATGTCTCAAATAATGACTTTCAATCCAAATATGCCAAATCATATGCCTTTCAATCAGATGCCATATGTCTCAATAATAAGACTTTCAATCCAAATATGCAAATCAGATTTGCCTTTCAATCAGATTAATCTGTATAGATTCATAATTTTGAATTAACTAATTAAAAAACGTACATTATACTGTGAACTTAAACAATACAATGAAAATAATAAACGGATCTTATTTGAAATTTAAAATTAGAATCGCAAATATTGATTATATAATCAATATTTGTGACCCTAATTTTCAAATTTTATTGTAATTTCATGTGTATTACACATTTTAAAAAAAAACATCATATCGATACTGGTATTACATAATTAACTTATTTTAATTAAAAATTTTAATTCTTTCATAATATTGTCACAATTTTCAATAACAAGAAATCGGTAAGGATTATTTTAATTTTAAATTATTCATTTTATTTTTTTTAATTTTAGATAATATCAAAATGAACACACTAACAACATGAATAATTATTGAAATGTGGTGAAGCAAGTAATTTAATTTTTAATAAAATGTTTTGTTTTATTTACATTTAGAAAATAATGGTCCTTATAAGAATCGCGTTATGAATAGTCGAAATATGACTTTCAATCCAAATATACCTAATCATATGCCTTTCAATCAGATTGCCATATGTCTCAAATAATATGACTTTCAATCCAAATATGTCAAATCATATGCCTTTCAATCAGATGCCATGTCTCAAATAATGACTTTCAATCCAAATATGCCAAATCTATGCCTTTCAATCAGATGCCATATGTCTCAATAATAAGACTTTCAATCCAAAATATGCCAAATCAGATTTGCCTTTCAATCAGATTAATCTGTATAGATTCATAATTTTGGAATTAACTAATTAAAACGTACATTATACTGTGAACTTAAACAAATACAATGAAAATAATAAACGGATCTTATTTGAAATTTAAAATTAGAATCGCAAATATTGATATATTAATCAATATTTGTGACCCTAATTTTCAAATTTTATTGTAATTCATGTGTATTTACACAATTTAAAAAAAAACATCATATTCGATACTGGTATTACATAATTAACTTATTTAATTAAAAATTTAAATTCTTTCATAATATTGTCAAATTTTAAAAACAAGAAATCGGTAAGGATTATTTTTAATTTTAAATTATTCATTTTATTTCTTTTTAATTTTAGATAATATCAAAATGAACAACACTAAACATGAATAATTATTGAAATGTGGTGAAGCAAGTAAATTTAATTTTTAATAAAATGTTTTTTTTATTTACATTTAGAAAATAAATGGTCCTTATAAGAATCGCGTTTATGAATAGTCGAAATATGACTTTCAATCCAAATTACCTAATCATATGCCTTTCAATCAGATGCCATATGTCTCAAATAATATGACTTTCAATCCAAATATGTCAAATCATATGCCTTTCAATCAGATGCATTGTCTCAATAATGACTTTCAATCCAAATATGCAAATCATATGCCTTCAATCAGATGCCATATGTCTCAAATAATAAGACTTTCAATCCAAAAATATGCCAAATCAGATTTGCCTTTCAATCAGATTAATCTGTATAGATTCATAATTTTGGAATTAACTAATTAAAAACGTACATTATACTGTGAACTTAAACAATACAATGAAAATAATAAACGGATCTTATTTGAAATTTAAAATTAGAATCGCAAATATTGAATATATAATCAATATTTGTGACCTAATTTCAAATTTTATTGTAATTCATGTGTATTACACAATTTAAAAAAAACATCATATTCGATACTGGTATTACATAATTAACTTATTTTAATTAAAAATTTAAATTCTTTCATAATATGTCACAATTTTAAATAACAAGAAATCGGTAAGGATTATTTTTAATTTTTAAATTATTCATTTTATTTCTTTTTAATTTTAGATAATATCAAAATGAACAACCTAACATGAATAATTTATTGAAATGTGGTGAAGCAAGTAAATTTAATTTTAATAAAATGTTTTGTTTTTATTTACATTTAGAAAATAAATGGTCCTTATAAGAATCGCGTTATGAATAGTCGAAATATGACTTTCAATCCAAATATGCCTAATCATATGCCTTTCAATCAGATGCCATATGTCTCAAATAATATGACTTTCAATCCAAATATGTCAAATCATATGCCTTTCAATCAGATGCCATGTCTCAAAAAATGACTTTCAATCCAAATATGCCAAATCATATGCCTTTCAATCAGATGCCATATGTCTCAAATAATAAGACTTTCAATCCAAATTGCCAAATCAGATTTGCCTTTCAATCAGATTAATCTGTATAGATTCATAATTTTGGAATTAACTAATTAAAAAACGTACTATACTGTGACTTAAACAATACAATGAAAATAATAAACGGATCTTATTTGAAATTTAAAATTAGAATCGCAAATATGATTTATATAATCAATTTGTGACCCTAATTTTCAAATTTTATTGTAATTCATGTGTATTACACAATTTAAAAAAAAACATCATATTCGATACTGGTATTACATAATTAACTTATTTTAATTAAAAATTTAAATTCTTTCATAATATTGTCACAATTTTAAATAACAAGAAATCGGTAAGGATTATTTTTAATTTTAAATTATTCATTTTATTTCTTTTTAATTTAGATAATATCAAAATGAACAACACTAACAACATGAATAATTATTGAAAATGTGGTGAAGCAAGTAAATTTAATTTTTAATAAAATGTTTTGTTTTTATTTACATTTGAAAATAAATGGGTCCTTTAAGAATCGCGTTATGAATAGTCGAATATGACTTTAATCAAATATTGCCTAATCATATGCCTTTCAATCAGATGCCATATGTCTAAAATATATGACTTTCAAATCCAAATATGTCAAATCATATGCCTTTCAATCAGATGCCATGTCTCAAATAATGACTTTCAATCCCAAATATGCCAAATCATATGCCTTTCAATCAGATGCCATATGTCTCACAATAATAAGACTTTCAATCCAAATATGCAAATCAGATTTGCCTTTCAATCAGATTAATCTATAGATTCATAATTTTGGGAATTAACTAATTAAAAACGTACATTATACTGTGAACTTAAACAATACAATGAAAATAATAAACGGATCTTATTTGAAATTTAAATTAGAATCGCAAATATTGATTATATAATCAATATTTGTGACCCCTAATTTTCAAATTTTATTGTAATTCATGTGTATTACACAAATTTAAAAAAAAACATTCATATTCGATACTGGTATTACATAATTAACTTATTTTAATTAAAAATTTAATTTCTTCATAATATGTACAATTTTCATAACAAAAATCGGGTAAGGATTTATTTTTAATTTTTAAATTATTCATTTTATTTTTTTAATTTTAGATAATATCAAAATGAACAACATAACAACATGAATAATTATTGAAATGTGGTGAAGCAAGTTAAATTAATTTTTAATAAATGGGTTTTGTTTTATTCATTTTAGGAAAATAAATGGTCCTTATAAGAATCGCGTTATGAATAGTCAAAATATGACTTCAATCCAAAGTATACCTAACATATGCCTTTCAACAATGCCATATGTCTCAAAAAAGTATGACTGGGCAATCCAAAATGTCCAAATCATATGCCTTTCAATCAGAGCCATGTTCAAATAATGACTTTCAATCCCAAATATGCCAAATCATTAGCCTTTCAATCGATGCCATATGCTCAAATAATTAAGAATTTCATCCAAATATGCCAAATCAGATTTTGCCTTTTCAATCAGATTAATCTTTATAGTTCATATTTTTGGAATTTTAACTAATTAAAAACGTACATATACTGTGAACTTAAACAATACAATGAAAATAATAAACGGATGCTTATTTGAAATTTAAAATTTAGATCGCAAATATTGATTATATAATCAATATTTGTGACCCTAATTTTTCAAAATTTTATTGTAATTCATGTGTATTACACAATTTAAAAAAAACATTCATATCGAGACTGGTAGTAATAATTTAACTTATTTGAATTAAAAAATTTAAATTCTTTTCATAAATTGTCACCCAATTTTAAATAACAAGAAATCGGTAAAGGATTATTTTTAATTTTAAATTATTTCATTTTATTCTTTTTAATTTGAGGATAATATCAAAATGAACAACACTAAACATGAATAATTATTGAAATGTGGGAAGCAAGTAAATTTAATTTTTAATAAAATTGTTTTGTTTTATTTACATTTAGAAAATAATGGTCTTATAAGAATCGCGTTTTATGAATAGTCGAAATATGCTTTCAACCAAATATACCTAATCATATGCTTTCAATCAGATCCATATGTCTCAAAAATATGACTTTCAATCCAAATATGTCAAATTCATATGCCTTTCAATCAGATTGCCATGTCTCAAATTAATGACTTTCCAATCCAAATATGCCAAATCATATGCCTTTCAATCAGATGCCCATATGTCTCAAATAATAGACTTTCAATCCAAATATGCCAAATCAATTTGCCTTTCAATCAGTTAATCTGTATAGATTCATTAATTTGGGTAATTAAACTATTAAAAACGTAACATTATACTGTGAACTTAAACAATTACAAGAAAAGAATAAACGGATTATTTGAAATGTTAAAATTGAATCGCAAATATTGATTATAGAAATTCAATATTGTGACCCTTTATTTTCAATTTATTGTAATTCATGTGATACACCAACTTTAAAAAAAAACATTCATATTCGATACTGGTATTACTTAATTACTTATTGTAATTAAAAAAATGTTAATTCTTCATATATGTGTCACAATTTTAAATAACAAGGAAATCGTTAAGGATTATTTTAATTTTAAATTATTCATTTTATTTCTTTTTAATTTTAGATAATATGCAAAAATGAACAACACTA